>MU224326.1:2059584-2078547 GCA_018584345.1 Thuja plicata | reverse complement strand
TCACACACTCACACTATGAAATCCTCCGTATTAGAGATGTTCAGGTTGTTGGCTCTCGTTCTGAGGGTACACTACAGCAATCACTCCTAATTAGGAGGCAACAGGTCACCTCAATCACCTTCGTAGAACAAACAATTCAATGTTTGTCTCTGCAAATCCATTGATTGAATAAGGACTATGTTGCGTTTTATGTTGGATAGAGAGGTCCACATTTGACATAAGAAAAATAGCAGTACTGATAGCTTCCCTCCAGAATATTTGGGTGATCCATTTCTCTATCATCAGTGTCCTTGCACAATCAACTATGGATTTGTTCCTTCTTTTAGCAATTCCATTTTGTTGTGGTGTTCTTGGTGCAGAGACCTGTCTTATGATTCCATGCTCATTACAAAAGTTAGTGAATTCATCTAAAATAAATTCCCCTCCTTTATCTGATCTTAAGCATTTTAATTCTTTTCCACTTTGTTTCTCAACCATTGCCTTATACCATTTAAACATCTTAAATGCTTCTGATTTATCTTTTAGAAACATGACTATCATCATTCTAGAGTAATCATCAACAAAGAGAATAAAATATCTATCTCCATAATAACTCTTTGTCCTCATAGGTCCACATAAATCAGTATGGACTAATTCTAGAATGGCATTAGATGTATGGGTTTTTCTTTTGAAACTAGACTTAGTCATCTTACCTTTTTGACAATTCTTACACATGATGTTGTCTGGCTTGCTCATTGTCGGTAAGCCTCTGAAATTTCTCTTTTTGCTAATCTTTATCATGTTGTCAAAGTTCACATGAAAAAATATTTTGTGCCATAGCCATATGTCTTTGTTTGTAGAAATTAAACAAGTGGTGTCAGTATCATTCAGATAGAATAAGTTACCTTTTGTCTGCTCACCGATACTGATCAGATTTCCTGATTTATTGAAGATATTTGCCTTCTTATTTTCAAATGCTACTCTGTGACCTGAAGTATTCAACTAAGAAACACTCAATAGATTATAACTCAATCCATTTACCCAATAAGCATTTTCACATTTTATCTGGTTATTCAACATTATAGTTCATCTACCTTCAACTGGACAAGGTGTGTCATTACCCATTCTTATTGAACCACCTTTATAGTATTCAAAAATCTCAAACTTTGTCTTATCACCGGTCATATGGTGAGTGCAGCCACTATCTATGATCCAAACATAATTTTTACTAAATTTATATATGAGTGCAGTTTCTACATACCTTTCTTCATCTAAATCATCTTTTACTGTCACAAACACCATCTCGATGTCTTCATCAGATTCAGTGTCAGTATCATCATCTTTGCATTTTTCTAGGTAACTGGCCTTCTTTCCTTTGTCCTTGTAGTCTCGGGTATCTCTTCTTTTTGATTGTCGGTAGCTTCTATAATCACCTCTGTCGGACTTCTTTTCAAATGATCTGTCATTACTTCTGTCATCTTTTCTTCTGTTAGTACATCTTGCAGCAAAGTGTCCAATATCTTTACAATTAAAACAAACAAGTGGTAATTTACCATTGTATTTACCTTTGCCTCTATGCATTCTTCTAGCCATAAGTGCTTCAATTTCATCAAAATCATCTTCTTCACTTTCACTATCACTATCCTTTCTCATAGTGTTTTAATGACTTGATTTACTTATTCTCATAGAAGTTTTGAATGCAGACTCTATGTTTGGTAAGACACTATTATCAAAGTTGTTCATCTCAAATGAAATCAGTCTTCCAATCAAATTGTCTAGAGTAACATTGCTATTTTCTACTGCTGTCATTTCTTGAATGGAAGATACTCTAATAGCATAAGTAGGTAGTAAGGTTCTAAGAATTTTACTTACCATTGTATCTTCTTCTAGTACACGTCCAACTCCTCAAATAGCATTGGCTACCTCTTTGATTTGTTGTGTTGTACTGAGTGATGTTTTCACCTTCTTTCATCTTGAGATCATCAAACTTTCCTCTAAGGCTTTCTGCTTTGGCTCTCAAAACATTTTTTTCACCACCATGTACAAGCATCAATTTGTCCCACATTTGCTTTGCAGTCTTGCGGGTTTTGACATCTTTAAATTCAACATCATTGAGTGAGGAAGCAAGCTCTATCATTATGAAATTGTGCTCATGCTTCTCTCTCCATTTTTTAATTGTTGGTGCTCCTATGGGCAACACATATTCAGCATCTAAGTATTGAGTAACATCATTACCAATACCTGATAAGTGGAGTCTTATTATACTCTGCCATGAAGTAAAATTATCTTTGTTTAACTTGGGCACATCTCGTCTATTCATCTTGTGAACCATCCTTCTAAGCACACAAGATCTGATACCAGTTTTTAGTAATAACTAGAGGGGGGGATGAATTGGTGACCTCAAAAATTTATCCTTAAATCAACCCTTAAAACTTATAACCACAGAGTATGTCTCAAGTTATCTTATGTCCTACAAGATGTATGCCTTGAAATACTTTAATCAATTTTCTACTTGTCAGAATGCTTTGTAAATCTCTCTTCTGTATGATTACTGATAAGCAGTTAACTATTTACCAAAACATAGTAAATATGTAGAGTATACCAATCAATCCAGAAATGTATATGCAAAATGTAAAATAGTAAAGTAATAAACCATAAACACATAACACAAGGATTTTAACGTGGAAACCCTGTTAAGAAAAAAAAAACACTGGGAGCGGTACCTCAAATTTTCACTCTTCTGAAGTGAGCTTTGTTAGGAGCCAACCCTGTTAAAGGTTACAAACACACTATTAGGTGTGACCTTGTTAGAGGATTTAGAAATAGTTTGTCAACTAGTATCTTGCATCTAATGCTATCATCCTTGATCAAACTCTCTTGGCTTGTCAATAGGTATCGGGCATATCCAATGCTAATTTTGTGATCAAACTTTTTGATACTCCTTGGGATGTATCTAAATTGTAAAAGACTTTTAAGTCCTGCTCGGTAAAGAGGCTTTATGCTTCAATGGTTAAACTGAAACACTAATGATCTGTTCATACATACAACTTAATTGCAAATTTTCAAATCTATTGTAATTCCATTACCTCTCTGATCAATATAATCACTTATACCTTTGCTCCACATTGTTCTACTTTGTGATGCTTGTCTCACTGTTCGTCGGTGTCTGCAGAATCTAGCTCTTTCCTCAACTTGTTGATCAGGACTGAAAGAAGACTTTCTTCTCCTTCAAACTTTCTTTAGCATCTTTCCTCTTCTCTTTTTATCCTCACCTAATACCCCATTTGTAATGAATTGGGTTTGTCTCTATATAGACATGATTTCCTATTTTCTTGGCTTTCTTGATTGTTGGTGTGTTCCACAATTCTCGCCAATAGATTTAAAGAAAACTCCTGATTTATCTCAAAGAGATCTCCTTGCCAACTGGACAAATCAGCTTTAAATCAATTACTTATCTCTAGATTTATCTGGATGATTAAAACAATGATAAGTATCTGTTAATTCTATCTTTAGCTTCTTGATAGCTAAGCATTTTGTCATTTACTAAAATCTATGTTTTGTCGATCAACACTTTAGTTAGTCATCAGTGATAACTGACTATTCCGTTGGTGTGACTTCAGTTGTCATCATGATCTCTGTCCTTGTCTTCTCTATCAGGAAACACTAAAATTCTCTCCGTCGGGTTACTTTGTTCTTTTCTCATCGGTCAACACTATAACTTTGCTCGTCGGTAATGCTATGCATTATTAGCTTATCGGGTAACACTGTGACTTTGTTCTTTTACTCTGACCGTCGGTGTGCACTCCGTCGGTGTATGCAGTTACTTAGTGAATATTTGACATGTATGCATTACTGATAGCATAGCCTTGATTCATCGGTTCTTTGAAGTCTTTGGCAGTATTTCCATGACCATATAGATTATATCAAGTTGACATTAATGACAATACAATACATTAACTGATTTAATGCCTTGCATGATCATCAACTTAATATCTTCAAACATTCAATCAATTACATATCATCATTACCATTAATAACTAAGGTCAAGAAAAAGGGGTTCACAGCTCCCAAAGGAGTAGTGACATGATTTGTATTTAAGAAAATATGAGGGATCTTAGAAATGATCTCTTCTAATTCTTTTTCCTTTTTATCAGATTTCCCCTTATCATTTCTCTTCTTCTCACCCATCTCTGACTTCAAGACCCCTGCGGAAGAAACACTATTTATGTATGAGAGGACTTTCTCTTTGTGCTCAGGAATCCTCATCATTTCTAAAAATGGAACTCTGACAAAGATCTATGAAAATAATTGTCCCACATCAATAGGGGAGTAAATGTTGTTAGAGATATCCTGCTTGATAGTGACAACACTTTTATCCTCAGCTTGTGTAGCCTTTTCTAGCTCAACCTCTTTGTTATCCTTTTTCATAGAGGACACCCTTATCTCTGGTGTCTTTTCTTTAACCTTATGGACCAGATTTGGATTACTTGGTGCATCCTTTGTTCTTACTTTTATTTTCTTTACACCCTCAGCAATTTTTTCTTTTTTCGATGTCTTCTTAGGGCTTGCTCTTGTCTCTTTGATAAAGATACCAGCTGGTTTTCCATCTGCAATACCAATTGTCCTATTTATCAAATTATATTTATTTTGGGCTTGAGCAACCATGTCTTCTGTGATTTGAGCAATTTCTTCTTTTTAAGGTCTGCTTGCTATAAAAGGTCCTCTACCTTTTGTAGCATTGCACGTAACATTATCAATGTTTGCTTCCTTTTCATCAGATGAAAGCATATCCCAATTTTCAGCCTGATCTTCAAACTCCTCCTCATCTTTTGAAGACAACTCTTGTTCATATGGTGAAGAAAATTCCTCATCTTGACCTTGGTCATCAGATTCCTCACTTTTCAAACCTGCAGACACCATTACATTCCCAACATCATCATATAGTTTTTTATTGTATTCTCATTCTTGTTGTGCATGAAAAGAAACTAAACAATAATTAGGGTCATGTGGAGTACGATAATATTCACACCAAGGATCCTCATAACTCATGTTAATATAATTTCTTTGTAGAGGATCAGGAGTTCCTTTATTAGGCTTGTCTTTCCTTTGTGAGATAATGGGTTGCCCATCTTTGTATTGGGTACCATATGGGTGGTTTTATATCCTATTTTGGGGATTATAACTATTATAAGATGACCTATTATTGTTTGGAGCTCTAGGATTCTTACTCTCTCCTAGCTTTAGGTCCTCTATAGCACTTAAGATTTGTTTTATACTGATCTCCTCTTTAGGTTTAGCATTTGAGATTCTATCTGATTCCTTCTTAGCAAACTTCACATCATCTCTTCTACCCAACTTCCCAAAGACCTTAAAATTAGTTTCTATATTGATAGTTGTCTTATAAGATTCTCTTATAGTATTTGAATTATTGTCTCTTAGGAGGTATCCCATCTTAGAATAAAAATCATTAAGATAAGTAGCTAAACAAACCTTGTCATCAAGTGTCATGACTTGGAAAATTTTATACACATCTCTTTGAAATCTTATGTTGAATTTTGTAACATCTTCATTCTGATTCTTTTTAATATTGTTGAATTCATTCAACATGAATCCCTCATTGGTCTTATCACCATATTGCTCCTTAAATAAATCAATTAGTTCTTTCATTGACCCTACAGAATTATAGGGTAACCCTCTGAACCAATCTCTAGCATCCTCTACTAAAGACTGAACAAAAAGTTTCATTAATACATCCTCATGCAGAATTTCAAAATCATCCATCATGTCATTAAATTTTTTAAAGTGCTCTTCACATGTAATTACATTATTCCTAGCAAATTTTGGAAGTTTATCTCTAAGCTCACTTGGGACTACATTAGGATAACCAAAGATGTTATGGAAAGAAAATCGCTTGTACCTTTCAGCATGAGTGGGTCTCCCTTGAGATGAGGTATGAACTCGAGAAGAAGAGGCATTAGCATTGATGTTGTAACTCCTTCTGCACCAGGATGAGAGAACCCAGAGGACTACTGCAGGAAATCAAATTTCTTCTTCATCTCCAAAATAGAAACATTAGCCTGAGCTTTCTCAAGCATTTTTGCCATTATTTCCTGCCTTTTTTTGGCTTTTTCAAGATCAATTTCCAACTTAGACATTTGATCTACTAGAGTTTTGAGGCTTTCAATTTCTTCTATTGTAAGCTCTATCATCCTCCTCTTTCCTTTATTTTTAGATTCTTGATGATCAACCACTTGAATGATAGGTTCCTCTTCAAATCTCTAAGGCTTTTCAACATAATTTAGTGCCTCCAACTCTAGTAATCTCCTCATTCTTTGTTCAAGGAAAACCTAATCCTGTTTGATTACTTATTTTCCTTTTCCTTCTCTCCTTGTTGTCTTATGGCCACTTGCTCTCAGATTAATCTTTCCACTTCAGCAAGTTTTGCAACCATACTATCAAGATCCGGAAGAGTAGAAACAGATTCCTCTTCCTCTCTCTCATCAGAAGAACTATAATCTTCATTTGCACCCAGTCCCACATTTTCGGCCTCAGCTTCTTCATATTCAGATGCATTTCCTTCTTGGTTGTGTTGGACTGGTCCTTCTTCTCTAATCTCTTCCTTTTGTCGTTCATCTTGAAGGGTACCTCTGGTATCCCTTTCTCTTCTAGGATGATCAAACTTGGATGTAGTTGGGAAATCATTTCCCAACCTATCTTCAGGATGTCTCTTTGATTGAGAGTTAGTCCTTTTGTAACTCATATTGGAAAGTGTTAATACTTAGCACTGCTACAAAGAATACTTAGAGTCACCACGCAACACTAGTTGGGATCACAACCCTAACAGATATGAATATTTGCAAATAGAGAAATATTCAAGATAAAACAATGACAGAGGACCAAACTTGAGTAACTCTATGCTTCCAATGATCAAATTACTGGCTATTTATGATAATTTACTGCACTAGTTCCCCAACAGAGTCGTCATCTTGTTGGTGTTTAAAAATGTTACGCTACAAAAAGTAACCAATATATCTTAAGATTGATGTTAGGAGTGGTTAGCTCCAAGTATGAAATCTCTATAAGATAATTGGACCAAGTATAGGGTCAAGACTACCCTCTGCACTTCTGGCTCTGTAAACTCAATTCTTTACAACACCTTTTACTTCTGGATTTGAACAATAGATAGATGGTAAGTAAGTACTAAATTCCAACCTAGCATTCATTGACTCTCCCCTACCATTGGTGGAATAATAACAACAACAACTATAAAAGTAAAGAATTTTGTAATGAGTCTGAATAAATTTGTGGGACAAAACATAGCCAAACTATTCAGACTTATACCTCCAAAGAATATACTTGCTTTAGATCAGTGCCTTATTCATTGGGTAAACTCCTAAATACAATACTGAAACTGAAACAACCTATTGGTAAAGATTCAAAGCCATAAAAATAAATATCTCAAATCATACACTACAAGATCCTTAGTAGATAACTAGATAGAATCAATGTAATATCCAAAGCATTTTAATTTGATCTACAATCAAAAACCTATGGAATATATATATGTATAAGCAAGACTTATACAGTAAGCCAGAAAACTTACAATTCACAGAGATATCACAAAGGAGAGACTTAAAACCTGAGAATACTTATATTAAGTATGATGAAAACATACTTCTACAATATTATGACAAGGAAATACACAGTTCAATAATATGCAAAAGATCATAAGCTTCCTATTCTATCTCAATACAATCTGAAATACATTTGCTATATCCTAGACTAGAAACAAGTATAAGCATAATGCTTTCTACTTACCCAATTCTCCAGCCCTTACTAAATGGTCTTGAATATTCTTTTATAGGAACAAGAATGCTATAAGCTTTAGACTATTTAAGGTTAGGGTTTACGACCAATCATATCAATAATTCAATTATGATGTCAAGTTGAAATGCTATCTCTCTTTAATCTGTGCAAATCGAATCTGCAATCAATTTTCCCTAATCCATGGATGTGAGTGTAGTGCCCTGAAGTTGAAGAAATTCCCAAGGCATGACTCTGAAAGTAGCTCACATAAATGCAGAAATGACCAGGCCCCGCTAATAGCATTTATCCTCTGATATAAAACCTTTATTTGTCAAGTTTGGATATAAATGCATCTCAGCATATCAGATTTTGATCCCTCTGGTCTTCAACAACTATTTAGAATCGATCCATAAGATCATATCACAACATTTATTGCTTTGAGATCAAATGTCTATTGACCGCCATGAAACCCTCTGAGTTGAAGATATTTGAATATTTTAATTTTAGTCATAACGGCTACAGGTGGCACAGGAAACAATTTGGACGGTCGAGATCAAGCTGTTGCATAACTTTAAAACATATTCGTAGATCCTCTTAAGTTACCCAGGCTCAGAATCAGATTGGACTCGCGGCAGTAAGGCATAATGCCTCAATGAGTAGATCTTGTGCATCTTCACTTTGAGCCTTCACGTCTACCATCAGATTAATCTCTCACTTGCATGAATTTTAATCTATCCTCCTTCTTGGCCTTTAACTAGCCTTTAACCGGTCTTTAACTCTAATCAACTGATTTCCTCTTGTCACCAAGTCGCTAGATCATTTTACTAACCCTGGTTCCATCCTAAGATCACGTGCACGCCACATGATCAAGACAAGATCAATGAATATTGTCAAATCTCTGAAAGAATTAAAGACATGTTTTTATACAGATTACACGCAAGCCACATATCATGATCTCAATCAACAACTCTGATCTGATCCTTAGAAACTTCACACTAACTTGATCCTAACTCAGGTTCATCACGAGATTGCGCGACTGAAAATATCTCCAAGTCGCGAGATCATTTCTTAACCCTTGAGTTTGTTTAGAGATCTAGCACAAGCCCTATACTCTAATTTCATTGAATGACCATGATCTCACTTCAGAAAACTCAACTTGACTTTGATCTTGACCCAAGTTCATCTGGAGATTTCACGACTAAAGAAATCTCCAAGTCACTGAATACTTTATGAGACTCATGGTTTATTCTGAGACTTAGAGAAAACCCTTGATTTTAATCTTGATTTATAGCTTATATCCTTCCTTGGTAAACATTACTTGTCCTTGACCTGGCCACGCTTGAACCTGGGTCCATTCAGAGATCACGCGACAACTAAGTCTCCAGATCGCTGAATACTCTTCTTGACTTGAGTTAAATTCAGAGATTACACACCAGTCGCTAGACCAATTAGCATCGATGGTTTTCCATTGATCGCTGAATCCTTCTGTACTTTCTAAAATCATCTAGAGATCACGCAACAACCCTTGATCATGATCTTGATCTACGGCTCACGCTAAATCTCTAGATGTTCATGTACTTGACCATTTCTTTCTGAGATCACGCACCAGCCCTAAGATCAAAATTGCATTAATGATTCAGATTTGATATCAGATAATCCATCTTGAGTTAACTTGACCTAGGATCTATCTGGAGATTGCATGACAACTAGCAGTCTCCAAGCCGCTAGATAAAAACATTAACCTAGGTAACATCTGGAGATCTCGCACAAGTTGTTGGATGAAACCAAGCAAAGAACAAGATCTACGACCGTCACTTAATCTTGAGATAAATAACTTAACCCTTGAGCCATTTAGAGATTCAGTGACCAAAGAGGAAAGATAACCCTTCCAAGACCATAGTTATATCATGAGATACAGAGAAAAAGCTATCTCTGAATCTCCAAATAAAATTATTGACTTAGGTTACATTCCGAGACTTAGTGCCAACCGCAAGATCATCACTTGAAAAGACAAATATCAACGGCCCTCGCTGAATCTCCAAATAAAAAATCTAACATCACCTTTGTCTAGCGATCACACACCAACCACATGATCAAGACCAAGATAGAGCAAGATCTACAGTGCATGCGAAATCTCCAAATATTCCATGAATTTGACTTTTATCCCGAGATTACGCGCCAGCCATGAGATGAAAACTTAAAGAGAACTTGATCGACGGCCTGCGCTTGATTGCTGAATGAAAAAGAATATTCAGTTGGGGTTATGAGATTAAGAGATAAAGGCCTAGAAGAGCACACATGACTTAAAACTTGACTTAAGTGAGCTGGAAAAGTAACATGAAATTAGAACAATGCCTTGAAGGGTTTAGGGTTTTAGCCAATTTTGACACAACAAGACTTAGTGTTTTTAGCCAAAGTCCAGAAATAATTGCAAAGACAAGGGGAAAGAGCTTGGAACCATGGAAAATTTTGCAAGTGCTAACAGTGGCTTCTCGATTGACATGTGTAGGCAAATATTTATGAAGAAGAGGTGTTAAAAATAAGTCTATTAAGACCACAATAATGACATTAAGGGTGAATGAATGTTATTCCATGCATGTGGGGAGCCACTTATGATACAGATTATGTGCATCCAAGTGGTTTTAACTGCCCCGTCATGGTTTTGTTGCACGTAATATATTTAGAAATAATTTTCTTTAGCAAAGGAGAGGGAAAAATTAAAGTAGAAGGCTAGTCTATTTGAAGGGACGACTATTCAGTTTAAGCATTCTAGAGCTTCTATGTTAGTAAGAGAACTTATATTTCAATTTTCTATGTTAAGACTAGATATTTCTTAGACTTTTGTTTTTTAGTTAAGTTCAAATAATGTCATATCAGACTATGCTTTCAAGCCCTTTTGTGTTGCCTTGATCACTGAAATATGAAGAATTATATGTTCAGTAAGTAATCTATCTTGTTCTTAATTTATAACTCTTATGGTTATAATCTAAAGACTCGTAGCATTCAATTGTGTATTTACTCTTTATTCATGATCGTAGTTGGATAATTAGAATCATATCATGTTAATGATCAATGCTGAGATTGAAACAAGTACATGATAATTCTATAAAGGATTAGCTTTAGCAGGTGCACCAACAAGGTGATATGAATATTGTAATATTTTTTTATGATCTTATGAATTTCTTCTCACTTCAACAATGAATTGATAGTGGTGCTCTATGATCAATTTGATAAAGTTTTTGTTTATTTTCTTTTATATTGTGTTGGATTTCAAAATTTCCTAAAGTTTATCTAATACCTTTCGAATATTCTAGTGCATGGATTTAGAGGTAGATTTATATTTTAGTATTTTATTTCCCTTTTCCTCAACATCAAATTTATGGAGAGTCAACTTCTAAATCTCATAAATTTTTTAGTGACCTACATTATATCCCCCTAGTCTCTAAACTTCTCATAAGGGTTGTTACCTTAGCATAAAATCTTGGCTCAATAGTTACCTCTTCATAGGAAAATGTATTTTCATTTTTCTTTCCATTGTTGATTATTTTCCTTACACATTTTGTAATCTAAATTACTACTAATTCCACTTTAGATTTGGTGTTGATCTAATAGCTTTTACAACTCATGGATAATTATCCAATATGGGAAACCCTTAATGGACTAGAAGCTACATTTAATTGTCAACCCAGGTACATATACTTGAAATGTGTCTGCACTATATATGCACTATGGGATTCTCTAAGATATTCTAATTATGTGTACAAGAAATTAATTAAAACAAATAGACAAAAATAAAAACATAACAATGTTTGAAATAAAACTGGTTGCACAATAGTGGTTGTAGGAAATCATGTAGTAACACAACAATTTTCTATGGGTTTTGTTAGGACTGTAAAATTCTCCATGGTTCTGAGTCCTGCTCATGTTTATGTAATGTTTAAATTTGGTTTCATAAGCCCTAAATTGTCATTTTATCAAACCCTTGGTTCCTTTTTGTCAAAAACCCTAAGTCTCCTATGTCTATTATAAAATGATGTTAACTGTTTCAGGAGCCACTTAATTTTTTTTCCAATTTGTCTAATGTTTTCATGCACGGGGCCTTTTTCTTCTATGTCCTAAGTTCTAGCAGGGCACGTATTCATTTTTTCCTAAGTCTAAAGTCCCCAAAGTATTTCGTGCTTTTTAGATTTCGGGCAAGTTGTTTTTTATCCAACGATAGGTGTGATCACATGATCACAAGATGAAAACCATTTATTGTTTGTAGAATCGCGTCTGGGTGACAAGTGTCCACTTTAAGATCACATGGCCCTCTCCTTCTAAGACAACAACAAGTTAAAGTTAGGATAGATCTAAAATCATCTAATAATTAGCACATTTTCGAGATCAAAAGCTGCAAGGAAAATATCCTTCACAACATCGCGCCTATGTGAAATGTGGAAAGTAGTGGGTCCTAGTCAGAGCTGGAGGGAATTTAAAGATGCATCAGATCATTTTTTATTGAAGGATAGGCGTGATGTCTTGATCAGATGATGCGCGTTGTTTAGCCTTCAAGGGATCACACTTTGTTACCAAGTGTCCATCAGAGATCTCGCCCATGTGATGCCAAAGGGTAAAGAATGATCAGATTTTTTTCAATATATCAATAGGAATAATGCTTGGAATAAAAGGTGCGAGGTGTTTACTCTTCAAGGCATCACGCCTGGTTGACACATTGCATTTTGTGATCGTGGGTCCAGGTTTTCAAAGTGGATAAAGGACGGTCAGATCAGTTTTGATCATGTGGTTGGCATGATGCCTTGATTCAAAGTTTCTTGTTGGTTATTCTTCATGGGATCATGCCTGGGTGACACCTGTCTAGGTTGACGAGGAAAATTCAAATGTGTGAGATGCTACCATGTGGATATAGGGGGACTTATTAGCTGTGTCATTTTACTCTTTTGCTTAGGGAGATCGACGACCACATTTTAAAGATGGATTTTAGATTTAATATGGGTCGTCGATGGTGTTTTCCGAACCAAGTGTGACCGTTAAGAAAAAATATTTGAATTTTAAATAATTTCCAGAGAGTTTTGAAGTGGTGGCTCTGTGTTTCATGCTGCAGGAGAGTAGATAGATAAATCTGATTTTTTGGGTTGTATTTATGCAGTCGTAGGGTGTTATTTGGGTGAAAATATGATGGCTCAAAATACTTTTATGTTGCATTTATGGTTTAGGGTTTTTGATAATATTTGAAGATCTTTGTAACCCTTAGATGACTCCTTGTCTCTTCTGCATTAATGTTGAATCTTCTCCCGAGTCTTAGTGGTTGGAAAATTAGATTTCATATGAGGACATATATACCCTGGATGAATTAAAATAAAAAATAGCATTCCATTATTCCTTCAGTAAGGGACTATTCTCCAACATCCTGAGGAGATTGATAGCTACAAATCAAATTTTGTACAGAAAGGAATAAAGACAAAGGTTTAACTTGGAAAATCAGAACAATTATGTAGTTATTACAAAGTTGTTGCAGTCCAATAAGATATTATCTTGTAATAAATTAGTTGTTGGTTCTGTTGCATATTTTTTCATCATGTGAATTATTAGGGTTTTGGTTATTGTCTCTTGACCTAAATAAACTGAGGCTTGTTGCAATCCTTGTTCTATAAAAGGGTTTTCGAGATCATTTAAAAAGGGATGGAAAAGTTGGGAAGTATAGAAAAGCATTGAGTTGCATACTTGTTTCCAATCAGGAATATAGCATATGTATATCTAGACTGTCATATAAAATAGAAAGCTTCAGGTATTTTGCATTTATTGAAGTGGTATATATTTTGAATCAGGTTGATACAGGAACACGATTCTTCATGCTTAATACAAATATTCCATATTCGAGTCTCTCCTTTGTGCCTATTTCTTGAGTTGTGAATTTTCAAATTCATTGCATAGAGTTTATTTATATATGTTGTTATTCCTTAGTTTTGATCTAGGATCAGATTAAATATTGCTCTGGATAAAACATAGATTCATTTGGTATGCACAAGGATCTTATAAGAAGTGTATGGTCTAGGTTAGTTATATTTATGGCTTTGAATCTTTGACAATAGTTGGTTTTTGTATTCTGCATCTGCATTAGAGATATTGCCCAATGGATAAAGCACTGATTATGAATTAGTACCTACTATAGTGATACATCTTTTATTGGATTTGGCTATATTCTGCAAAGTTTAAATCAAAACCATTTCAGAATTAATTTGAGCTTTATGGTTGTGTTGTATGTCCTTCATGGTAATTGAGAGTCAATGAATGAGTGATTATCATTTACTACTTTGTTACCATTTTCTGCTGATTAAAATCTAGAGAGTTATAAAGTGTTGTATGTTGAACTAGATTAGGTGTACCTGCCTTGGTCTTGCAGAACCAAAAGTGCAGAGGGCAGCCTTGTCCCTATAGTTGGTCCAGTTACCTTAGATTTTCCCATATTTGGAACTAACCATTCTTCAAAATCCATCTAAAGCTATATTGGTAGCTAATAAAGCGTAAAACATTTTAAAACACCAACAGGTTTCACCTCTATAAATATCAAACGTGAAAAATATCTTAAGTGGCCCTTTCTTAGATAATTTAAACTCTGATACAAGTGTTCAAAAACTCATACACGAGTAACTTTCTTCCTTTAAAATATAATTTGTTGCTTCAATTAAACTTATTGTTGTTGGTACATATATGTTCCTGCAGAATGACGACTCTCCAATATTAATTAACATCAACCACTTACAAGAGACTTTATTTGATTACAAATTTGAATATATAAGCTAATTTACTATCTAAAAACCATCTAATATGTGTCTAATCATTCACATAAACAAGGAAGAGATTAATTTTTCTAAGTGACAACAAAACAATGACTAGGAAGTAGAGTCCTATTACAACTTATCTTCTGACTTATTGGAAAAGAGTTCAAGTTTGGACTCTTTTACGAAAAAACTCATTTTCTAGAGATTTTTGGTGTTCATAAATAAATTAAAATTCATATCCAACTTATTTTCAAGTTATAACTCAGATTGCAATAAATAGAAGAAGTTTGACTAAGTTTGTTGCCTTTCTTATCACTACTTTTTACTCAGTCCACTTCATATGAATGGTGATCCTTTATTATTATTAATCATATCAAACAGTTCAAAATAAAATTGTGCCTCCTTTTTAGCTTTCCAAATCATTTTAAAATTTTGAATTTCATTAAGAAACGTGGAAGATATGTCCATTTTACTAAAATTGGGTTTTGGTTTTTTTGTAGTTCCTCCAATAGTTCTTGTGATGTAGAGGTCCTTGAATAGTTACATGTTTATCATCTATTATGTTATCTCATCATATAAATAGTCATTTTGCATGCTAGTTCATTTGGATATAGGAACTGTCTCAATTGCATCTACAAAATTTGCAAGAAAAATCTTAGTCACTATTGTTAATGGCCACATGACTAGCGTCAAAAACTATTTTCAACAATTGCAAGAACATTTTCTAATATTGTTGTCAATAGTAGAAGAAAATATTGAATGTTTTTTTATAATATCATAGTATCAAACATAAACATAGTGGTTTTGTGACTTCATAGGAAGTACTTTAGAAAATTCTATCTATTTAATTACTTATAATACAACCTTAGATGGGAGTTAACTAGATAACACCATATGGATAGACATTTTTGATCTCATAAAGACACAAACACCTAAGAGAATGTTTTTGATAAGACATGCTAGGACATGACTTACAACCTTGAAATATAAATGATTGTAAAATTTTACAAATTAGCTATGCACACTTTGGAAATAGTTATTTAAACAAGAAGAACTAGGAAATCAACAATACTAGACATACCTAACCAACTATGCTTCAACAATTGAATATAAAGACATATAAAACATTTTACAATAACACTTATTGAGTAAAAAACCAACACTAACTAGGAAGCAAGAATCGCTCAATAACACCATTCACTAGTTCTATGAAATATATGCCTTTTCTCAACAACTTCCAATGCTTCACATGTTTATGAGCAACCACAAAGAGGTGCAATGAAATTAGAAACTTAATAAACACATGCAATTCCTTTTGAAATACATATAAAAACTCACTCGCAACTTCACTTTGCCAATACATATTGTTGTTTTAAAGTGCATAAGTAGGTTGCAATAGTTCTCCTTCAGTTGCAACTACATATTTCTATTCATCTTCAGCTACAACTGCATATTTCTCTTCATCTTTAGCTGCAATTGCATATTCCTCTTCATTTTTAGTTACAACTTCTTATTTTGTTGTAAGCATATCTTGTGATGCTTTATTTTCCTCTATTTGAGCTGTGTCTGATAGGACATCCTCGTGAAAGAACACTTTTTGAACCCTCGTTGTTGACTTTGGGATGATGGCATTCTTCTTTGTCCTTTTATTGATTTGTAAACACCATTTTATGTAATTTATTTGATAGAAGCATAGAAATTTATACACTATGCTCATGATGCTCATAATTTTGCTATGAAAAATATATTTTTCTAGCATCTAAATTTGAGAAACATACCTCTAAGTCATCCCAAAGTTGGTCTTCTTTAATATCTTGTTTAGTTTGATGCATAAGAGGACTAATTTTCACTTTATTGTACCTCTTTTCTTCAAGTAGGAGTTCTAATTTTATATTAAATTCATATTGACCAACAACCATGTGCATGTTAACTTCTTCATTTTGCAAAACAAGGTTATCTTGATTTGCCTCTTCATAAACCAACACCTTGTCACTAGTACATGAACACAATTCCTCTATGGTGCTAGAGAACATGCCTTCATTGATTTTCAAACTTTTTTCAAATCACATTGGGTCTTGGTTGTTATGCTTCATGGATCCAAAATCCTTTCTTTTTCTGCTGCTACTTGTGGTGCTACTGCAAACTCTCTAACAATCCAAGTGCTTTGAATGTAAACTATGATTCTAGGAAAACAAGAAAGGGATTCTAAGAAACCTAGAGACTCTCATATCTTGACACCATCCCCGAAAAAACATCAAAAATGTATACTCTCCTAATTCCACTTGATATTTGGTGTTGGAGATAATAACTTTCACAACTCAAGGATAGTTATCTAATCTAAGCAACCCCTCATGAACTAGAAGCTACATTTAAATTGTCAACCCAGGGACATCTACTTGAAATGGGTCTACAAAGTATATGCATTATGGGATTCTCTAAGCTATTCTATTAGTGTGCATAGGAAATCAATTTAAATTAATAAAAAATAATGATAACATAACAATTATGGAAATGAAACTAGCTACACAATAGCGGTTGCAGGAAACTATGTAATAACATGGCAGTTTGTTTGGGTTTCATCTCTATAGCTATCAAAGGTAAAAAAATACCTTAAGTGACCCTTTCTTAGATAATTTACACTTTGATACAAATTCTCAAAACTTCATACACAAGTAACATGCTTCATTGAAAATACAATCTATTGCTCTTATTAAAATTATTGTTGGTGTTACAAATTTGTTCCTCTAGAATGATGAATCTCTAATAATAATTAATATGGACCACTTACTACATACTTTTTTTTATTAAGAATATGAGTATATAACCTATTTGAATCTCTAACAACCATCTAATATTATTATCATCATTCCTTTAAACAAGGAAGTTACTTATTCTTCTAAGTGACATTAAAACAATGACTAAGAAGTAGAGTCCTATTACAACTTGTCTTCTGGTTGATTGGAAAAGAGTTTGTTTGGACTCCTTTATGAGAAAGATAATTTTTTGGAGATTTATTGGTGTTCATAAATAGGTTATAATTCATATCCAACTTCTATTAAAGTTATAACTTAGATTGCAATGACTGGAAGAACTTTGACTAAGTTTGTTGTCTTTCATGTCGCCACTTTTATGCAGTCAATTTCAAATGAATGATACTCTTTTATTATTGTGAGTTAGCTCAAATGATTTAACATGTTTTTGCCCCTAATTTTTAGATTTTCAAAATTTAAATCTCATTTAGAAACACGAAAGATATGCCCATTATACTGAAACAAGGTTTTGATTTTGTCTGCACCTCCAACAATTGCTCAATATTGATAAGTGTCAACTTGCTTCTCCTTCTTTCCAACTACATAAATACCTCAAATACCTCAAAAAAAACATGTTAATACTTTCAATATACTTAGCATTTAATAATCACAATTTGTAAGACCCGTTAATGGGCGTGTGAAGGTTGATCTTCAAAAGGGGTGTAGGGAAGAGGTGCAATGGACAACTCCAGATGAAGGATTGATCAAGGTGAAATTTGATGAAGATGCTAAAGGTAATTTGAGACTTTCAAGAATGGGGTATGTGGCAAGAGATTCCAATGGTAACATTATTGCCACCAAGAAGAAAACATTGGGATTAGGGACTAACAACAAAGCAAAAGTTCATGCAGCCTTGTTGGGGGTTGATTTGGCATAGAGGATTCATGTTGAGAACTTGCATCTAGAAGGTGATTCTCAAATAATTGTAAATGTCATCATGACCAGAAAATTTCATGCATGGCATTTAGAGAAGGTGGTTGATATCATAAGGAAAAAAAAAAAAACCTTTTTCCAAAATTTTAAATTTTCACATATTTAGCGAGAGGGCAACACACTTGTTGAATCATTGTCCAAATTGACAAGTGAGGTAGAAGCTACATAATGGTTGGAAGATGGTGACATCTATTGGGATTAATGTGAAGTAGTATTAAGAGGGGAGGGGTGAATCAGTACCTCTAAAACTTTTAACACTTTTCACCTTACTTCATTAGCAATCAATCTTTATTGTATTACCGACCAAATCTGAAGTTCTTTCTTATGCATGTAATATTAATTCATAAACTTAATTGTATGTAGCATTCGTAGAAACATTCATGAAAGTAATGGACACATAACACAAGATATGATATCACAGAAAACTCCTGTTATGAAGTAAAAACTGCGGTGGGGATGACACCCACAAAACTTCACTATCTGCAGATTGGAAGGGAGTCGGTTAAGGCTTAAAATTTGATCACTTCTAATGATCTACCCTGTTAGGAGTATTAATGTGGAGACCTATTAGGATCTACTCTGTTAAGAGCTTTAGCAACACTGATGTAGTGTGCACTCGGTTAAGAGATTTACAATAGGATTGTTAAATCCACCTT
>MU224326.1:2034675-2058449 GCA_018584345.1 Thuja plicata | reverse complement strand
ATGTACAACTTATAAGTTGTCAAAAATGTGACAAAAGTGTGCAACTTACAGAGTGTCAAGTATGTGGGAGTGACTGTTCTTGATATCTTCCATCATTTTCTCCCATTTCTCTTTGAGGATTTCTAGTTCCATGTTCTCTAGTGAAATCCTGGCATGCATATCATAAATGTTGTCTAGGACAGATATTTCTAGGGTGGCAATAAGTGTTCTTGCATGTGTCATATGGTGTTGCAGTAATGTGAGAGTTGGTAAAATTTGATCTTGAAGCTCATTCACCTCATCTCTGAACTTTGTTTCTGCAATCTGAATATCCAGTCTCAGCTTCCTAGCTTGCTTGAGATGGTCATGGGGCAATTTGATTGCATCTTTAGTGTTTGTGAGGCCTTGTGCACTAGCTTGAAGATCAGCATCAATTTGTGCTATCTTTTCGATATACTCCTTGGTGAGTTGATCCAACATGCACAATTTTTGAATTAAGGCTATAGCTTCTGAAATTATAGGGTCCAATGTGCTTACAAGTTTAGATAGCTTCACCTTATTCAATGCCACTTCTTGGCTTATTTTCTCTGCTAACTTGAATTCAAATTTCTTCTCAAGTCTTTCTTCCATAGCCTTTTCAGCATCTATATTCTGAGATGTGATAATGTCGGTGAGAACCACTAATTGATCAAGTATGGGAGTTGTTTGATCAACATTTGTATCAGGTAAAATTTTCTAGAGGATTCCTTTTGCAACATTGAGTACCTTTGATTCTTTTGTGGCCTTTCTCAGCTTATCTTGGATAGCTTTCCTTTCACAAAGTCTAGCATACTTTGTTAACTCAGTAGGATCCAATGTTTTATGATTACATACTGGAATCTCAATTATTTCATCCAGAGTGACTAGATTTTTTATCCTTCTCTTCTATTTCTTCCTTGAGACTTGTGCAGAAGCAGATGTATGAACTACCATTTCTAGTTCATTTGTTTTCTCTGAGGTACTCGGTGAAGGCTTTGTAGATGAAACTTCTTGTGCCTTCTACTCGGTGTTCACCTGTCAGTTAGGTGAAGACGTCTCTTCGTCAACCTTGGGTGTATCACCAGATTTCTCTTATGTTTTCTTTTGTGGATCATCTATATTTTCTTCTTCACTCTTCTCCTTCTGCTTTTCCTCTTCTACTTGTTTTTCTCCTTCTTGATTCTGATCAGTAGACTTGTCTTGCTAATCATCGGTAGCAACTTGTTCTGCAGTTGTATCTTTGGATTCATATTTTGTGTCCTTTGTTTCTGCATCACCCTTATCTTTGGGTATGCTTGTATCTGCAGTAGATTCTTCTTGTCCTTCTATTAGATTGATGGCCTTCATCAATACTGGCATATTGTTCTATGTGCTCACCTGTGTTGCATCTGTAGTTGTGTCTTGTTCATCGGTTTGAGATTGTTGAACAGTGACATCTTCATCCTTTTGAATTTGTTCTGCAGGGTCCAGTCCTATTATGTCAATGATTGAATTTTCTGGCCATGTCTCATCAGCAACATCCATGTCCTTATTTCCTAGTGTCTTCAATGCTTGTTGCTTTTCTTGATCCTTAAGAGATATGAATATTACATCATCATCCTTCTTTGGATCCTTATCAGAATCACAGTGAGTAATATCTTGAATGTCAAGATCATCCATGACTTTATCTAAGTCAATGGGCTTAGTATCTTCCATATTATCCAAAGCAATGTGCCGTGGACTTGTTTTTTTCTTTCTTCTCCTCTATATGAGGTGTCTCGATGAGAAGTAATGGATTCTCACAGCTTGTTGATTCTGCAGGTAGATCAAGAATTTCTCTCAATTTAGCATATATCATGCTGTCAAGCTCTATGAACTTCCCATGTAACACCTTGTAGGCTCTTATCTTTGCCACAAATTTATTTGAATTCTTTTTCATCATTTCTTTTATCTCTTCCATTTTGGATTCGGGAGGCATGAGTGTTACAAGTATCCTCTCCCTTGCTTCCTTTTCTGAGTGCAAAGCATAAGACCGTCGCGCTGAAATTCTCTCACTCAGTTCTTTGGGCATTTTGTTAACAAAATCAGCTGGTACATATTTGAACCTAACCATAGACTTGATTATTGCATCTTCTATTTTATTTTGGTCCTCAAGCTCCAGTTTTACCCATTGTCTGATTTTCCTATCATTCATGGTACATGTTGTAGCAATTGAGTCAGCAATCTCATCAATTGTTTGAGGGGTTAAGCTCTTCTTAGATTCTTCAGGCTCATCCTATTTTGATTCTTCAATGTCGGCTTTGGTTTTGACGAGTCTTCTCCTCCTTTTGGTAGGTGTTTGCTTATCTATTTGATGCTTCCTCTTATAGGTCCTCACTTGACTTTTCTTAAGAGGTGTAGTATCTTTCTTTGTGGTTTTGCTCCTTGTCTTCTGAGCTACTGTAGTCCTTGGTTTCTTGGTTGGAGGTGGAGGCACATCAGACTTTGTGGCTTCAGAATCTGTTACTTTCTTATCTTCCTCTTCACCGATGGCACCCTATCCCTCATTGTCCTCTGTTTATTCTTTCTCCTCCTCATTTACCAACAGAAACTTCTTAAGATTCTTTACCATCTTGTTTTTCTTGTTGACAGTCTTCTTTATGACTAGGCCCATTTTTATTTTAGTCTTGGCCTCTTCATATGTTCCAAATCTTTGTTGTTTACTGTCAAGTGGTTCATTCAACAATGCATCTATTGCTTGATCTATGTTTATCTCATAGTCAAGTGGTGGTAACTAGGTTGTGCTTGGTACAACTGGCTTAATATGAGTACAATTTGAATCCACCATAAAGCATATCTCTTCCTTATACTTTTCAATTAACTGCTTAGGGATCCTTATTCTCTCCATCATCTTTTCCTTGAAATCAAGGAAGTATTCAGTCATCACTGAATCAAAGTTGTCACCTAGTGACTTGATAAGGTCATTTATTTGTAATGTGACTGGCTTGTTGGTGTCCCACTTCACTTTTCCAATTGAAGGAAAGTATTCTTGAAAATAAAAGAATATACACATTATAAGTGAGACAAACTTACATGTGTTTGTCTTGGCAGACCTGATTATTGTCATATTTTCATCAAGTTGCTTCAGTAGGATCTCACATAGATCCATTTGTATTCCTTTCATGACAATATTGTAAGTTGTGCTTACTGTTGTTGATGCTATACTATTTAGCTTTCTAGCTTGAAAGATTTTGTACCCTATGACACATGCACCGAACCTCAATTCCTCGTTGGTGATGGTGTTCACCTTAAGTCCTCGGTTATCCCATACAGCGTTGGTGAGTTTCTCAAATTCTGGTCGAGAAGGATGCTTTTGAGCTTTTGGTTTGTTAGTTATAGGGTAACCTGTTACAGCATGTATTACATCCTCTATAATTTGTTTGGGTTCATCCAACCATAACTTCTGATCGTTAGTACTAACCGAATCCAATTGGGTTTGAAAACCCTCAGGAAATATAGGGCATTTGTTATCCCTTTTACTTGCAAGTTCTTGTGCTCTTCCTTTAGGTTCCCTTTATCATCACATAGCTTCTTATAAGCTTGATCTATCTCTAGATCACCAATCTCAATGATCTTGCAATGGATATACGATCTAACGTCTTCTATCAACAAAGTTCCCTAGGTGTAATTTTTGAGAATGCGCCAGAATCATCAGGTTGCGAGGAAACCTATGGACATATCTTGTATTTTGGTTCCACACAAGTGCTATTCTTTATTAACTTAACAACATTCTTCTTTTCATTCTTCAATTTGGTTGTTCTTGAAGTCATTGCCATTGTGTTTCAAATTTAGGGATTTTTTAAAAATAATAACAGAGTTCTTGGTACGCTTGGTACTTACTTCAATCTATGTAGCTTGTGAGTGATCGGTTTGGAGTGCGTTGGATCGATTTGAGGATGCTCTGCTAACTGCTCTCTTTTCACTCTATTTTTTCTCTTCTCTATTTGCTCAATTTGTGTGTGAAGAATGAAGTGCTTTCGTCAAGTATTTATAGAATGTTTCCCCAAGTCTGTCATAAATGCTCAACAACTCGTCGGTTCATGAAGATGGAGTTCATTGAGTAAACTCTCAAACAACATTCTCGGTGTTGACAAGATGCTCAGGATAGCTGTTAAGATTATTGCTTTCACCGATGGATCTCGGTGTAGTGTCAAGACAACATTGTAACTTTGCTTCCTTAGCGACGGGTGTCAGTTTACATTAGTGACTTAGCCTTTTTATGTGTTGACCGACAGTTCTCGGTAAGTGTAGACAGCTCATCCTTTTATGTTCACCGATGATTTTTGGTATGTGTTTACCGATGGGGTTATTTTCTCAGAATTGTAACAAGTAACATAATATGCATCTTTATTCATGTAGATTTTTACTATCTATCAATTTGTATAATGGAACTAATGCAAAATATGACTTGGTGTAGTGCAGTTCCATACTTACTTGCTCATCTTTTAGGCGGGGGTGGTGGTGTCACCAGATCCATGGGATGAGGTGTCACCGACTGCATTACTTGGTCTAGCTTCCTCAATGGTTGAAGATTTCCTCCACATTTGCTTTCTAATTTTCTTGATGTCTTCAATGGTGTTACCATTTGCAAAAGTGGTGGTTTTTGTTATTCGGTCTCTGCAGTCCTTCTTTAGATGTCCAACCTTATGACAGTGTAAACATGCCATTCCAGGGTTGGTCTGACCTCTAGATCTTTTGGTCCATGTTCTCATGCAGTTTGCAGCAATGTGACCATATCTACCACATGTTGTGTAGTTTATCCATGTATTGTAATCCCAAACATATGAATTATCGACTCTGATCGGTTTATATGCATTTTCTTGATTTTTGGGTTTCCATGCTTCAATTTTCTTCTTCCTGCATTCAAAAGATGTGTGCCCATGCATTTTTCAAGTGGGACAATACTTTTCCATATAGGTTTCCTTCTTTGATTCTTTCACCTTTGATTCACATTCATATGCTTTATGTCCTTTCTTGCTACAATTATAACAATGCCCTATGAATGTAAATATGGATTTAGGAATACCTTTTTCTTTGCTCCTGCAAACATTTGAGGTGTGGCCTTGCTTTCCAAAATGATTGGATGTCAGCTTCCTTGGTATAGGATTGATGTAGGCATGTTTTGGATTAGCTTCATTTGATGACTCTCCATGCTCGGTGTACCCTAGTCTAGTGTTGGTGTTGGGTCTTCTTTGTGCATTCAAGAATTCTTCCATCCTTTTTGTACTTTCTTCAACTCTCTTAATCATGTCATTATGTTGTTGCTGAATTCTAACCTCATGCTTTAGTTTTTCATTCTCTTCTCTTAGTTCACCGATAGTCTGTATTATTTCAATGAGTTCCATAATCATTCTGTTTGCTTCTTGACTAAGAAGAATAATCTGATTTGTAATCTCATGGTGATCCTATGTAAGTCTTTGTATCTCAGACTCTTTTTCTTGTATCTTTTCTACGATCTTTCTTCTATCATCAATAGCTAGTGTTCTTTCTTGTTCATCTTGCCTAGCATTTTTTATGACATCAATCATCCTTACCATATGTGTCTCTTGACTGATTTGCAGAGATTTGACTTGTCCAGCCAGATGTAGATTGATTTCAGTTAGGCTTGTGATGCTTTCTTCTAATGTATCTGATGCTTTGCTTGTATGTGATCCTGAAGACTCAAAGAAATCTGGAATCTCTTCCTGATGATAATTTGTCTCATTACAGCGAGATGCCATATTCTTTCTTTCATCCAGCAACTATCTCATGTTGATTCTAGCTTCTTTATACTGTTCATAGAACATCTAAATTTCAAGATTTTTATTCTCAATATTTTTATCAAGTCTGTACTTCTCCATTGTATGATCTTTTCTCTTAAGTATTTAAACTTTTCAATAAAGCAAGAGATTCGGCTCTGATACCAATTTTTGGGATTAATGGGAAGTAGTACTAAGAGGGGAGGGGTGAGTCAGTACCTCTAAAACTTTTAACACTTTTCACCTTACTTCATTAGCAATCAATCTTTATTGTGTTACTGACCAAATTTGATGTTCTTTCTTATGCATGTAATATTAATTCATAAACTTAATTGTATTTTAACATTCATAGAAACATTCATGGAAGTAATAGACACATAACACAAGATTTGATATCACAGAAAACTCATGTTAGGAAGTAAAAATTGCGGTGGGGATGACACCCACAAAACTTCACTATCTGCAGATTGGAAGGGAGTCGGTTAAGGCTTACAATTTGATCACTTATGATGATCTACCCTGTTAGGAGTATTAATGTGGAGACCTGTTAGGATCTACTCTATTAAGAGCTTTAGCAACACTGATGTAGTGTGCACTCGGTTAAGAGATTTACAATAGGATTGTGAAATCCACCTTCCTTGAAAGGATTTCTTAAGTGTACTGCACTTGTTACAATGTGTACAATATGTATGACCTAACTTTATGCAATCTATAATTGCTGATCACAGATCCATTAAATCTTACTGAGTATGATATCACCTATAGTGATTGATTAATACCTTTTCCTGCTTTTCGGTAGCCTTGGTTCTTGTTCTTGAAAACTGATTTGATCTTTGTCTGTGCTTCTACATGAATTCTCTTGTCTGAACCTTTGATGCTCTCAAAGGATACAATCATCATTGAACAAAATGTTCATAATTGATTGAGCATCTATTTATACAAGTTCTTTGACCTATTCTAGAATCACGCATTACAATGTTAACTCTAGATCCAAGGTATACAACTTGACCTTGATCCTTTAGTTTGCATGTTTTAAATCAGTTAAACTGATAAAAACAATAATAATTACATTGTTTTTCCCTCAAGTAATGGATTAGTGTGACATCATGGGGATTAGTGTGAAGTGATGCAATGGGATGTTTTGAGTTGGCATATGCATCCAAGCACGTAGAAGGAAAAAATTGCAATTAATACTCTGGAAGGTGGCGCAAGAAAAATTTATTTGTGTTTCTTTCGCACATCTCCTATGGGTGCATTCAATGCAGGGTACGCAGTACCCAATATACATTCTATTTTCAGCATTTCCAAAATCATTTTGAGTGGGTTGTGAGAGTGATTGATTTTGGAGCGTTTGCGAAGGGAAAAGAAGAAATGGAAGCAAATTTTTCCTTTGGTATGATGAAGCAACAGATGGTCTTTATGGGTCCTCTCATAGAGGAACTATTGAAGAACATTTTTGCTTCAACTCACCCTTTCTTCATCAACATTGTGTGGGCTCTACTAGGGGTTGAATATGCAGTCTCAGATTTCAAGTGGAGGACCAATTTGGATGTGGATTCGCTCTTTTGTCTCTAGGGCCTGGACTTTGGGTCCAAAGAAGATGTGAAGCGCATTGTTGAAAGGTGTGTGTGGCCTGAGTAGAGAGTTGGGCTAGATGAAATTTTGCATTTCGCAATGCCTAGGCAAGGGTTTGTTACAACCTAAGGAGATTGGTTGGGTTTTCCTAGGTTTCGCTCGTATGTGCACTCATTTCTCTTCCATTGAAGATTGAGTGACATTTTGGCAAGGAGGCAAGAGGCAAGGAGGGCATGGGCCTTGCTGGTGGATTGTGTACATGATTGGGAGCTAGAGTTCATAGCTAGTATCCCTCGGAGCTAGATCAATCCTGAATTGTTTTGGTTGTGTTTGACAGGTGCTTTGGAAGAAATGAAATGACAGAGGAATGAGAGGCGGAGAGCTGGGTGGGGTCATGATCCTAGTGGTGTTAATGGTGCTAGGGGAGGTCAAGGTGGTGTTTCTAGGAAAGGAACAGCTCAGAGGTTCGACTGTGCACCTCGTAGAAACTGTGCTCGAGGATGTGGGTTGCGGGTTAGAGCTCATGGTGACAATTTTGAGATGGACGAGGTTTCTGGTGCTTCTCCTGCCCATGCGATGCTAGGTGGTGATGCCTTTGTGGTTGGTGAGTCATCGAGTGCTGGAGGAATGGGGGAGTTGGGTGGTTCATCATCCTCGTTTTTGTCCCACCCTTTTTTCCTAAGAATGTTTATGTGTCTGGTCATGGGTCTGGGGTTCAAGTTTGTAGATAGGCGTAGGGATATGAACAAAAACAATTTTTTTTGTGATATATCAGATGTATATGCCCTGTTTTGATTATAGAGGGGTAATTTTGTATAGCTTACCCACCCATCGATTGTATATGGTCATTGTGATTGTTACCAAGTGGTCAAATTATTGGTATTGTCGGGTAGAGAGTTTGATTCTGGGTGAAACAGTGAATGATAAATCTCAATTGTAATGCTTTATTATAAATATCAATAAAATATTTTTTTACCGATAAAAAAAAATCACAACTTGTATAATAATTTATCATTATCGAGTCATTAACTAACTAAACATATAAATAATTATTAATCATCACTTATCATAGTCAATGTTTTGTGGAAATAAGGTGAAGTATTGAAGTATATCAAATGACATTATAAACATGGAACAAAGTGAAATAAATAATGCAATAAATAAGATAATTTATAGGCTCGTCAAGGCCAATTGGGAATTATTTTATGGACACAAGATTTGGGGTGGGAGCTACTCTTATTTTAAGACGAATTTTAGGACAATCTCTCTTGTGGTATCCATCTAATTTACATAAAAATAGAATTTAAGGCCTCCAAGAGCCTCAATATCATAGGTATAAATTTTCCCATCTAGGGGAAATTCGATGACATCCAGGATTTGAGCTCCTTCTTTGAAGGAAATAAAAAAATCTAGCATTAAGATGAGGCAGAGTTGCCCTAGTTTTATCAATATTTAGGATATTCCCAATAGGTTTGAGCAACCAGGGAAGAAATCTCTACTGTTGTGTTAGGACATTCTTAACTTAATCCACCTTGTAATCAAGAAAAATAAGATTTCATCTTGGGAGACATTAGGGGCCCAATGAATGACCTTGAATAGGAATTTGCATACATTTCAAAACTTCTTTTCCAGAATCTTTTCCTACATTCTATGGTTCTTTGAAAAAATAACAATTAATCCTTTTTGTATCATGTTGTGGAATGAAAAATAAATACCTAATTTTTTACCTCACACTAAAATGAACCAATTATCAAAAGAGATTTCTGGCAAGAAGAGTGTTATTATCTAAACATGTAAAAAAAAGGCCACATTTTTAAGTCGGTATTCTTCTTTTTTAATGGTAGCAACCATTTCTTCATTAGGATTAAGCTTTAACATCCTAGTGTATGCACCCTAAAATGGTCGCCTAGACTATGGGCCCCATTTATCATTTTATCAATTTATCAATTCCTGAATCAATGCTTTGGAACATTTTCAATTCAAATCAATTTCCTTGATCAAATCATAATTAATTCAATTATTTTAATATTTCCTAAGGTTTGATCATTTTTATTTAATTAAAAGATTTAATCTCCCTTTTAATTAAATAAAATTCATCTTATTTAATTAAAGGATTTAATCTCCCTTTTAATTAAATTCACCTTATTTAATTAAATTAAATTCCTCCCATTTAATTAAATATAATTCTTCTAATTTATTTAATTATAAAGAAAACCCCTCTTTTAATTAAATAAGTACAAATCCTCACTTAAAGCACTTTATTTGATGAAAAAAGAATAAATTAAATAAAAATCCCTTTTTCTTCACATCTTCCTAAGTGGTGGGATTTTTGCCTCTTAATCATAGCCTTTGATTTTTGCCTCTTAATCTCAACCGTTCACTTTCCTTTGAAAGGAGACCTCTCCTTCTCATTCATGGATATCTTTTTCATAGTATTGTTATGCTGCAGGTTTGGAGAGCAATTTTGGAGGAGGATTTGAGCACTCAAGCTTGGATAT
Organism: Thuja plicata; assembly: GCA_018584345.1. Lineage (NCBI taxonomy): Eukaryota > Viridiplantae > Streptophyta > Pinopsida > Cupressales > Cupressaceae > Thuja > Thuja plicata. The sequence goes on along the minus strand of MU224326.1, from coordinate 2,048,623 downwards.
TGCAACTTCTATCTTCTTGTCTTCTTCTTGCATCCATGGCTATTCATGTAGATTAGATTCATATTAGATTAACTTGCATATTTCCTTTCATAGATTAATTATGCATTGTTATCATTTAGATTAATTTCCTTTCATGCATTGCAATCATATATAGTAGATCTCATTTTCATGCATTGAATCTCTCATTTCATGGTGTACTTGCATGGGCACAACTAGGTCAATATGAGGGCCTCCATTACAAACCTTTGCACTCCATGACTAGAGAGCTATGAGTCGATATTTGAGGGCTCATTCTTGAGCAACCTTGGATGGAATGACCCATAGAAGTGTGACACATTTTCATCACACACCTAGGAATCAAATAATCCTTACCTCCCTCTGCTCGGGGGTTTATACTTCCCCCTCCTTGACCTTCATCGATCCCTATACCATCTCTTTTGATTCCCACATTGAAACAAGCTTATTATGGTGCTTCTTATGCTTCCTCGGATTGAAGGGCTTCCTTAAAATTTTCACTAGTACGACCTTCTTCATGCCTTTTTATTTTATTCATCTCCTTTAGGGATTTCTCCCTCCTTCTCAATGGTCAAGGTATGATCACCCATATGATGTACGCAGAAGGTAAAACAAATGTGTGAGGTCTCATTCAAGCCATGGTTAGGATTTACAGATTGTCGCCAAGACACAAGTGCATGTAAACAATGACACGCCACACTACAAACTATCAAGACAAATGATTGTAGAAATATGGAACTTGAACATGTAAAAAAGGGAAAAGGGACTTTACAAATGTCCTCCGCTTCGCTTATGATGACTTTGTAAGGTGTCTTTTAAAAAATTAAAAAATATATATACATTAATATTCTAAGAAGTATAATTTTATTCTTTCTATAAAAAAATTCGGCATGGATTGTGGAAATCTAATGGCATTAATATATACATATTTCTACATAAATTTTAATTATTTATTTTACAGTAATCAACATTTTTCAGAAATGATATTTATGATGTTATGGTAATATTTTTTTATAGAAAGAGTAAAATTATAATTCTTAGAATATAGAATTTTTCACACCTATATCTAGTGTATGGATAATATTTCATAATTTTTTATTACATATATCTTTTAAGTTAATTTTTGAATTCAAAGTAATTGTAACTCAAACAGAGTTGTATGCTATAATTCATAAAAAAAAATAGCATTTGAATTAGCTTCTTTTTGTGTTGAAATGAGGATATCCTGGTGTAATGAAATATATATTTTATAATAACCTTAATGTGTGATGAAATAAAAAGCAAATATCTTCATTGCAAGTACGACTTAAGACTAAAGGAGTTCTATTGGATGGGATTTAATCTAATTGATCTAATCCTCTTCAATTAATTCCTTAAATCGTTATATTTTCTAACTCACTATTGTGGGATTACCCATGTCTAAATCTTTAACTTTTGTGCAATATAAATATATGTGTAGTGTGACACAAATATAGGAAATTTTAGAATTTACATGCATTGTCACTTTAGATATGGAGTCTTCCAAATTTAAAGTTGCACTTGATTTTATATATATATATATATATATATATATATATATATATATATAACGAGTCCTCTGAAGGAAGGAAATGGTTAGGGTTGCCACTTGAATGGAGTAGGGCACTTGAGTATGTTCCAATAGTTAGATTGAGCAACTATTTATAATAGGGCACTTGATCTCTCTCTCTCTCTCACACACACACACACACATTCAAATGAGTCTTCTTAAGGAAGGAAATGATTAGGGTTGCCACTTGAATGGAGTAGGGTAGTTGAGTATGTTCCAATAGTTATGATTATATGTTAATTTAAGGTTTCAAGGTTGAGCAACTATTTATAATAGGGTACTTGACCACATTTAAATAGCTATAATTGTGTGTTAATTTAATCTTTAATAGACCTATTAGTATTGATTATCAATACTCATATTTCATATTGTTTCATCATAATTATTTGTTTATGAGGATGGGATAGTGCTTTGAATGACTTTTACAACAAGGTAGATCTATGAATGTTGTTTTCTATTATGAATCTTATCCTCCCTATTCATGATGTTATTCATGTTTTACAATAACAATGATGAAACTAAAATGAAATGAAAAATTACACATTCATTTGAAATTATAACATTGAAAAAGAAAAACTCACTTTTTAATCTTTATCTTTCTAAACTAAAAAAGATTATTTATCTATGACCTAATAGTTAGACTTGACCTTAAATTGGGGTTAGTATTCAACTAGGCTTAGGGTTAAGCTTTAATTAGAGTTTGACTATGGTTTGACTTACGGTCATAAGATTGTGTTTTTGCTAAAGCTATCTCTACTTTATTTATGTGGTTCTTTAAAGGGGCTTAAGGAGGAAAAAACAGAGTACATTACACAAACCAGAAAATGGCTAAAATCTTGTACAATTTTTTTCAACTGATGAAAAATACAAAAAAAATACAGAGAAAATACATGAATGATTGAACATCAATATAGACAGACTTGAAGAACAAGAAAACTTATTCGGTTTTGATACAGTTGCCCTAATCTTGGTTGGACAAAATCCGAGGAAAGATCAGTTTCAATGTTTAACTAAATTCGGAAGTTACGAGAAAACTGCGCCCATGTGATTGGTATAAAACTCTATGATTATTAATCCCAGTAAAGAGAAAGGGAGTCCAATTACTGTTACAGTCGGCTTAAAGAGGTCTTTGGTGGAGAATATTTTCACTTTGTCAGAAGGATTAAAAAACAAAAGCAGGAGTTTTTTTTTCAAATTCTTTAATCTGTTTTAAAAAAGACAAATCCCAAAGAGAGGACTATAAAAGCAGAAGGCAACATTGAAGGATTAGATTTGTGGCAGAAAGCATGGAGACACTAGTGGGTAGATTGGAAGCAGCAGTTTCTAAGCTTGAAGCCCTTGAATCTAGGCTTGGTCTGGATTCATCCACTCCATCTATCAGCACAAGGGAAGCACCACCGACATCCTTACCCTCAGTTGATGATCCAAGCATTTCTGAATATGATCAGTTTGTAGAGAAATCGCTTGGGAAAGTTCTGAATGCAGCAAAAAAGATTGGAGGACAAGTTCTGGACGCCACCCTTGTCCTCAAGGAAGCATTTGCTGTTCATAGGGGCTTTCTCCTCAAAATCAAGCAATGCAAGGTATCAAATTGATGCTAAAACATGTACTTTGAAGCTCTTGCATCCATTGTTTTTTGGGTTTAAAACAGAGTCTCTTGTATCGAAACTAATAGACTTGTATATTCACTGCTCAAATACTTAGAAAATTGAATCCAACCCGACTAGAGATCCTTTATGAGGACTGCGTTTGAATTAATTCATCCTCCAGGAATCACGAGGTTAAGTGTCTCAAGATTTAATCAGATCAAAGATCATTTGATTGCTTGCTGTAATAGAGGATATCACTCCATTATAGAAGATGGGTGAATGACGGATGCCATTTTCAATACTATGTTTTGCGATTCACTCACATTTTGTGTCGGTTTCTAGTTTAATTGTCCGTGGAGATTGTAGTAATGCTATATTAGGCTTGTACGTTCGGGATTACCGATGCTGGTTTTACCATCGTTATTAGTCGCTGCAATTTGAACTGATCCTCTGGAATTCTGACATAAATTATTCTAAGATTTCATCAGATCTACTGATTTTTTCTCTAATATAGATAATATCACTTCGTTCTGTAAAAATAGATGAAAGGGGAATATAAAGTTCAGTAGGATTTGGTTATACCCACCACCTCCTTTGTAAGATGCTTCCCGATTTTTTATTTTGGGTTGTAAATTTCGTCTGTCATGTTATGTCTTAGTGAGATATGAACTGTGACTGCAAGTAAACATTTTTAAGCCATAGGTCTCCGGATCAAGCCCAAGTGCATTTCGCTCTTTCTTTGTTCACAGGGGAAAACGCTTCGATTGGACTTGAAATTGGGATTGGAAATTATAATTGCCACCGATTATTTCCAATCCATCCCGTATTATTTTGGATTCGAGTTTAACTTTGTTAATCCAATGACCTCATGAGATTTTAAGCCGTGGCTGGTAGATGAAAACTTATTGAATACTAAACTCTAGAAAAAAACAAAGCTTAAACCCAATTTTGCACATTAGGGACTGAATTGGGAATGATAGTTTGAGCAGGACTTGATCAGTGGCCACTGTTGCACTTCTTTCCATGCAAACAAACAAATGGCTTCACTGGATATGAAAACATAATAGAAAATTCAATGCTCTCTGTAGTATCTATCATATAAAATGGATGAATCGGAAATTTCAGTGGTATTTGATTAGACCCCTGGTCTATTTCAGGAGATATCCACAGTTGTGTCTTAGTTTCTAGTTTGATTTATCATTTGTCAATTTAATGACCCAATGGGATTTGGATTTGGGATCAGGATTATAGGTTTTCAATTGGCACAAATTAAATTTTAAGACCAAATCCACTTTAATTCAATGCTGTAAAGCAGCACCCTGAAGAATCACAATTGGAAGATGATCAACGATCAATTGTACTCTTCTAGCTAGCCAGTTTGGTACTTTCTCTCATGTAGGCGATATGTTTCATGTTTCTACTTTTTCTTTCACAACTAATTTGAGACGTCATGAAAATTATCGGTTCGATGTGATGTGAGGATTCGATGTGATGTGAGTCTTGTGTAGCAACCAAATATTTTTAGGTTTTACTATGAAAGAAATGCATTCATTTTTTCTTGCATTTTTTGGTTACACTAACAAAACAACAGTCTCTGTTAGCAATAGTTTAGAAAATTGCTTCCAAAATCAGAAACGGGTAGGCACCACAATGTTGTGGGTGTATAGTTGAATGGTTGATCACAGTTTGTTAAGAAAAGAGTTTGTCCTTGCCTTGACATTTTTCTCTGCCAATTTTTTTATCCAAAATTCTAGTGTCTTCTTTCTTGAAGTAAGCCATTTATTGAACTTTAAGTCTTTATGCTTTACTATAATTTTCTTGTGCAATAGGATCGTTCAAAGTCTTTATGCTTTTCTATAATTTTCTTGTGCAATAGGATCCTTTTGAACGTTGTATTTGTATCATGTATGCAAGGTGAAAATATGTTTCTTATCAGTAAATACCAAATGTGTCTTTGATTGAGATGCTGTGTCATTTTATGAAACAATATTCAACTTGGTGGGCTATATTGATATTAGCTCTTAAGAAGCACAGCATGCCCCCAGTTGAAGAGAAAACATGCTGTGTGGCTAACGTGACACTATTACAGAACCTCAAAAAACATACTTGAAGTTAATTATAAAGTTACGGAAACATTAGTTGACACTTATTATACTTTGGCAAGTACTTGAGAATGATGAACACGATTAAAAAAGAATAGCATCATTGAGGCTAAGAATTCATAGTATTGTAGTTTTTAATTGTCATTTCAAGTTCCTCAGTACTATCTTTTTCTTTTCTTTTTTTTCTTTAATACAAGATTATGCTCAAATTTTGTATCAGTCTAGCTTGGCTGTTACTTATTTCTGACATTTTTCATGAAAATTTCAAATGTTAGTAATGGCAACTTTGTCATTCTTCATTAATTCTCAGGAAACTGATTACTTCCGCATCTCATCACACACACCTTTTAACCTTTATTCCAATTACAAAGACACTCTCAACCAAAATATAGACACCCTACCTCCTTTCTTGATCTATGGACGTTTTGGCATTGTTTTTTGCAAGCTGCACTCACCCACTCTTCTAAAAGCTTCAAAAATGGCTCCAAGAATACAATTGACTCATAACAAAAAGTAAATTTTGAAAACAAGTCCAAATATCCTTATCTTACATCTGGACTGATATATTATTTTTCCGTGTTCCTTGTCCATCAGAAGAGGAAAGAAGACAGATAAGGAAGATGGCATGATTCACCTTTAGCTATCACAAGAAGAAATCTAATCATGTTCTGAACATTACATGCACATATTTCATGATCGATTGAGAAGCAACTGTGAACAATTGTGAATCCCCCTTACATGTAACCTCTTTGTTTCATTTTCAATGCTTTTGGTGCATGGGTTTCATCCCACCTGTGGACATAAGACATCTGAGATTCTGATGGTTATAAAGATTTATTATTAGGAGGCCCTTTAAAAGATATTATTCTCTTGAAGACGCATGGTTTTTTAAACTGTCATTGATCTCATTGGGATCAACAAACTACAAATTATTTTGTGCCTGAAGAGGTCAGCACTAAAGCTCTCTAAGCCATTGGATCTCTTTTGCTGCCTGCCCGCTCTTTGGTGTCCAAGGGTCTGAAAGTTTAAAACATTGTTTAAAAGCTAGAAACTCTTCATCTGTCATGGGATCGCTTTAAGATCTAACAGGTTTTGAATATCCTTGGGGTCATCTTGACCCCTAATCCCTTCCATAACCTTCGAGACCTGAAAGGCCATTGATCTAACTTGATCAATAGCTCCCAAACTTCGTCACCATCTAACTTAAGCTTAACAATCGATTAAACCATTGAAATGATTTCTTTGTTGTCTATCTATTTAATAAACAGACTTGTTTGAGCAGCTAAACAAAGTTTTTATGCCATCATATTTTGTACAAGCAAGAGCTCTTCAACATGTAGGATAGTTTTATCTTTCCTGGAATGCTTCTGCATCAACTTGGGAGGTTTGGTCCAGTGCCATACTTTGAATGATTTTTTCTGCCATCCTGAAATTCGTATTGAGAAGAGAACATTAATTGTGCTTTCAAAATAGTAGAGTTATGCATGTGGAGGTATAATGCAGTTTAGTGCATGTGTTTTCTTCAGAGTTTTTTTGGAGGTTTGATGATTTTCTAAATGGTATTGTTCAAGTAACATGCATTTGGACCTAGCATACAGATCTCAAGAACTTTGTTTACTTTGTTGTCCCAGCAACCAGATCTTGAAGGCTTGACAAGAATGATTCGTCCCCTAAATGAAACAATTACAAAGGCAAATTCTTTAACAGAAGGAAGGCGGACTGAATCTTTCAATCACTTAAAGACTGTTGCAGAGAGTTTGACAGCATTTGTATGGATTGCCTATAGTGGTAAAGACTGTGGTGAGTTCACCTTATGACATTGCATGAGGTTTTTTCTTTTATGGGGGTCGGGCATATCAAAACATGGCTTTTTGAACATACTGAGAGTTGTGGAATCTGACAAGATTTGGATGCTTGTATGTTGTTATTTTTAGGATTAAGCCTTCCTGCTGCTCATGTTGAAGAGAGTTGGCAAACTGCAGAGTTTTATAACAACAAGGTATGTACTATGCTCCATATGGGTCACTGCTCTTGCCTGCTGATATACAAGTGGGAGAAGCAAGATGTTCAATCAAGTCATTTATATGCTTTTTCTTGGTCACATTCTGAGGGCAGGCTTGCACTTGACGTTGGGTGCTGAGAAACTAGGTTTCTGGCTTGTTGGATTGTTAAGGTGCTTGTACAAATTATAAATGTCACGCTGCATTTTTATAAGGTTATAAATCAAAATAATACTTTGTCGAAAAAAATAGAGTCCCACATCAAATTGACTTCTAACAGATTTTTCAATTCTTGTAAGCAAGAAATTATTTTGTAGATAAAAGGTACAAAAAATGGTCTCAACTAAAAGCCTGCATTCGATTTATTGATTTATTTGTGATGATTGCCATTTACGAGTTGCTTTTAATATTTTGCTAGCTTTTAACCATGCATGCAAGCAATTCCTTGCAGGAGAATCAAGTTAACATCATTGAATACTCCTTGTAGTTTTGCACTTTAAGCTCTTTTTGAGCACATTTTCAAATATAGGTTGGTATTCCCTTGCTATATTTGCCAGTCCACCTCTGGATTTTAATATGCATGCTGCCTTTCCCTCTTTTTTCTTACCTCACAGAGTTTTTTCATTGCTAAATTGTAAAAGTGTGCTGACTTTTGGTTTCGTTGCCTTTTCACTTGGATTAAATCTCTTTTTCTTCGTTCTTTGAACTTTTTGAATTCTTCATTACTATGAATCATCTCCTTGGTTAAACCTCCTTCATGCATCAATGGATCTAATAAATTTTCCAAATCGTCCTTAAAGCCATACCCAATCATCATCATTCATCACCCCATCCTCACACAATGTTCTTTTCTTTGATCTGTATTTTGCTTGCGTAGTTGACCTATTTTGCTCAATTCTCATATTCTTTTTTTGAATGTACGTTTTTTAACACCTAACATCCATCATCCTTGTTCTCAGCATTTGGCATTGTAGCTTGGGTTTTTAGGTTTTAAACTGGGGACATTCCCTTGCTTGGGCACTCATTCTATTTTTGAATCTTCGTGTTTTGACTTTGAGCATCCATCATTCTCGCTTTCGGCATTTGACCTTGTAGCTTGAGTTTTCTTTTTTTCAGAGGAGGCATTCCCTTGTAAAATGACCATGCTAATGGCAAGTTCTGAGTGCATCTAAAAGAGATGCACTCAATCAATGAGCTGGATTCATTCAAATCCTACTCCCTTCAGGGTAACACTTTTTGAGAGTGGTTGTTCAGCTCAAGAATCATGCAGATCCATGCATCATTGGTTGCTTATCTTGCCAGAGTCACTTTACAAGAATAATTGTACTTTCTCATGAAATCTTTTTAACATTTGAAACAAATTTTATGTCCATAACTTACTGAGGCTTGGATGACATTTCCTTTATACACTTGTAAGTTTGTAACCAATATGCTAATGCTTCATAAATAGCCCCTCATAGGCTCTCATCTCTAAAGAAATATAGGCATCTTTGGAAAATCCTATCTTTATCATAATCATTAGCAAAGATCATAATAAACTATCCTCATGGCAAGATCTATTAGTCTCTATGGAACTGTCAATTTTTCTTAGCTCATTTATAGATAACTGAATAACTATGAATATACAAATTAACCCTATTGCATAGAGTGTATGAATATCACTTTGCAGTTTATTTCTAGCCATGCCTATTAGGCATAAAAATCTCATTTGCTACACGTACAATTTTTTAAATTTTTCTTCTCAACTGCCCCTTTCACAGCATGTATTTCCTAGATAGCATATTTTAAGCTTCCTCTAGTAAGTGCATGTTAATATCTAACTTGGGGAGGGCTGACTCACCCCCCTTCCTACCTGCATTAGTAAAGTCTTCTTCGCCCCTCCGAAACAAAATGTGATCAACCTAGCGTACAGCAAATCCAATCCTTGTATATAAATATTTTGATGTCATAGATAGGCTGTCCTATGCATTGATATTCAGGCATCCTGGACATGCAGGTTCTTGTGGAATACAGAAACAAGGATAGCACTCATGTTGATTGGGCAAAGGCTATGAAGGAGCTTTATGTGCCAGGCCTTAGGGACTATGTCAAAAATAATTATCCTACAGGGCCAGTTTGGAATCCATCTGGTGTTGATGTAAACTCGTCTCCACATGGTGGTACACCAACAGTTACTGCAAAATCAGCAGCTCGGAGTCCACCTCCACCCCCTCCACCGCCAGCCTTTGGGCCTATAGAAGTTTCAGAAAGCCCAAAAGAAGGAATGAATGCAATATTTCAGGAGATAAATGCAGGAGAATCTGTAACTTCAGGTAGGGTCACATGGCTGGTTTTAAGGATAGAAAAAAATGTCACATTTCAGGTTGCCAGTACTAAACAGAATTGTTTGACTTGCAGGTCTAAGAAAGGTTACAGATGACATGAAGTCAAAAAATCGCATTGATAGATCCGGAGTTGTTGCTGCAGCATCTGGAAAAGATAAAAGTGCTGCTAGGAGTTCTGTATTTTCTAAGACTGGGCCTCCCAAGTTAGAGCTACAGATGGGTCGCAAGTAAGATTTTCACCACTACTACCAGTTTAAATAAGAACGAAATTTGGTGTCCTTTGATAGTGTTTACTCTCTATGAGAGACTGGTGGAAAAACAAATAATTACCCATTAGTAAACTGTCTTTATATTTTCTTCTAGATGGGTTGTTGAGAATCAAATAGGTCAGAAGAACCTGCAAATTGATGATTGTGATCCAAAACAATCAGTATACGTATTTGGCTGCAAAGATTCTGTTTTGCAAGTTAAAGGTAACTATATTTTCACTTTATTTTTTATATGTTTAGTCATGTTTCAGGACTTAAAATGGAAATAATGCAAAGTTGCATTAAACTGCTGAAACTCTTGGGATTTTTTTATCAGCAGTATATAACATGAATTGCATTATATTGTCTTCTGATGTTCTCCCAGGCAAAGTGAACAATATTACAGTTGACAAATGTACAAAAATGGGAGTTGTCTTTACGGTAATACTATGAAATCCCAATTTTCCTTTATAAACTTAATTGCTTGGTTGGAATGCCAGGTGCAACAATTTCAATAATGGGAACTTTTAAGCCAAAGAATATGTTTTTTCCTGATAATGCTGTACTGTTGAATTGTAGGATGTTGTTTCAGCTTGTGAAATAGTGAACTGCAATGGTGTTGAGGTGCAATGCCAGGTAATTTTTTACAAATTTTGTTCTTCTTTAATTCAACTACAAGAGAGTTGATGAATCTGTACAGAGTTTCAATCTTGCAGGAATGCGGTTTCAACTAGTCCTATTGCCTATTGCAGGGCATTCATGTGTTTAGTAGAGCAAAGGACCTAGGAAGAAAAATAAAAATAGGAAAAGCTAAACTAACAAAATTCTGAGACAGTATAATTGTGACATATCATTATGGAGACACAGATAAACCTTTATTTGAATTATATTAATTAGAGTCTAGTTTATTTTCTTTTGCATATTACTGAGTATTCTTTGTTGCATTGATTTTCATGGTCCAATGAGCCAAAGGCAATTCTTTTGCCATATTGATTTTTTTTGTCCTCTTTTATTAGGGGTCTGCTCCAACTATTGCTGTTGACAATACATCCGGTTGTCAGCTATACCTAGGTAGCGGTTCTATGGGAGCATCAATTACAACGGCCAAGTCAAGTGAAGTTAATGTGCTAGTGCCTGGTGCAACTGATGATTCAGATTTGGTATGTATCTGCTGCATAGAAGTTTTATGCTGGCTTCATTTGTTTGAAATTTGCTTGGTTTGTGGTACATTCGTCATGCATATCATCATTAAAAAAGTTCACATCAAGGCCACATGCATGTCAAGGAAGTAACATGCCACATTATTTTTATTTTTTAGAAGTGAAAATTCAAAAATTACTAAGATGACGAAGGAGAAGATGTTCAATAAGGTGTTGACATACAATGGAAAATACAATTTGAATTGTATAATCATGAAGACAAAATGTTCAGCTTTATATATATCAGAACCCTTTGATACTAGACGTGTGTACTGTTTGTGTTTATCATTAACCATGATAACAATGGTTGCAATCTATTTTTACCTTCTAAAATGGATTTATAGTGAACCACTGTGTGGCGCCGTTAATATTTTCTCTCTGTTGCTTATTGTTATGATTTTTCTAATTGTTTATCTGTCTGAAACAACTTCCAACTTGATTTTGCAGGTAGAACATAACTTGCCTGAGCAGTTCACACATGCTTACAAAGATGGACAGTTTGTAACGTCTGCTGTATCCCACTCTGGTGGTTAATTTTGTAACTGGGGTAGATTCATATTGGTTTGAATAGGTTTAAAGGTCTGTTCAACATGTTGAGATTTGTGTGTTCTGCTGTATGCTTTGTGCGGGCTTGCATTCAATTTCTACTGGGTTGGTTTTTGCCAAAAATGGAATGGTAGATTTTTTTAGTAAGTATTCTGTGTTCACATGGCTGTAACGTGGAATTTTGTTAGTCTCATGGTTGTCTTGTGTAAGTCTGGAGACAATGTGGTTCAGATATAGAATAAAAGTTACTTTCTGACTACTATTGCATATCATTATGTTGTTTTGTTCAATCTTTTATGCTCTTGGCAAAAAATCATGTGAATCATTTTATTTATCAAGCAAAAAACTGATTTAGATTATCTGATGATTTTGGTGAGAGGAGAGTGTCGTCACATAAGATCTGATTTTTTCTTAAGATTTTGTTCAAGACATTATTTCCTGGAAAGGAAATTTACATTTAATTAAAATGCAGTATTTGTTTTTACAATCCGATTTCTTTGACTGACCATCTTCCAAGGTTTTGTACAAGTGACATTATAACTTGGAAAGGAATTTCATGTTAATTGAAAGCCATTAACATCTGACCTTCTGTAAGCTTGCAGCAAAATCACCAAGGATTGTGTTTTGCCTTTCGAAGTAACTGAATTAAGACTGCCTTCTAGAATGGTTTTACACCTATGATCACAAAACTTTATGTCAGATATTCGCAGGTAAGACTACGGGGTTTTATTGTTTGCAGGGGTGGGGCGATTTTTTCTGAGGGTATATGTAATCATGGAGTTACCATGGGTCCATGATTACCTTGTATACTGAAGAATTCCTATGCAATATGCAATAAATGCAGATTGCTTTGGATGGGTATCCTAAGTTGTACAGTTTTGTGATTGAGCCCTGAACTGAGTCGTATCAAAATTGTAAAAATGACGAAGACAACTCTGATTACGCAGAGAGGTGTTCAGTGGGAAACCAGAGGAGGTAGAGGAGACTGTAACGTTGTTCAATGAAGTAGATAAACATTTAACATGCACAAAGCACCTGACCAAAAAATGTGGTCTGCAAAAAGTGACTTTTGAATTGGCACACGAATATTATTTTGCAATTTTTAAGACGAGTTGCATTATTATGAAAAAGAATGTGGACTATAAGATGCAGTATACTGGCTTCGTATAGTGTTGATTTGATTTGAGAAGTAGGTTTGCACTCCAAAAATCAAATGCTCTGACGGCTGATTAATGTGGGCCTTTGAGTGGAGCTATACAAAAATAACAGCTTATCCAATATTATTAATAACATTGTTAGTCCCTATTGGAGGCAGAATAATAATGTATCCATTAGATTTTTTAAATGGCAAAGAATAAATTAATGAGCAAAGAATTAAAATAGGTTAATTAACTTTTCCAATGTATTTATTTTTTCAAATTTATTTCTAAACATACAATTTCACCATTGTATATATCTAATGTATATATACATTTTTTTCAAAGGTATATATATATATTTTTGGTTATACAGAAATAAGTTTGTTTAATTTTCTCCTCCATTTCATTGTGTTTGGCTCCATTTCTCACTTCTATACCAACTTTTGGGGCCTTTTTGGAGGGAATTTGAGGTGATTTAGCTATTTGCACATGCATATCCTTTATAGGGGTCATTTTCCTTTAACATGAGACATATATATCATATTTGTATAGTGCCATAATATTACATTTTTTAATGTGTTTTAAATTTTCTTAATAGACTGATATATATGGTAATATATACTATTCATTTGCAAGGGCTATCACACATTCATCAACTTACCAAAAGATAACCTTTTTCTTGGGCTTACTATACACGATTGCTTCCTTTGAATCCAAAAGCTTTTTCCTAATCAAAGTTTTTGCTTCTTGAACTTTCATGCACCCACAAGCATTGTTCCATCAAAGAAACCTCTTCAATCAATCTCTTTGCTTTTGCAAGTTCAATCAAAGAAACCTCTTCAATCAATACACACCTTTATCCCCTAACTTTTGAATATTGATTATAGGAATAATTTTAAATAGCAAAACCCATCCATCCTTAATTGCAAATTTGGCTTTGAGAGTTGCTTTCAACTTTACATTTGATAGATGCATATAGTCAATCACGTGGCACACTAGTTATTCATGTTCCTTTGTTTGTTAATAGGGCAAGACCATACACATCATTAGCTATAAGATGGGAACTAAGGTAGGCCATATAAGTCATGACCTATTAACTCAACCAGACCTTTGACATATGTTGGTATACAAGACTGAGGGCAACTCTTGTTAGAATAGTCCCAAAGGATAACTAAGAGAGGGGGGGGGGGGCAGTGAA
>MU224326.1:1972413-2024333 GCA_018584345.1 Thuja plicata | reverse complement strand
TATGTACACAGTTACAATATTAAAAAATCAATACAAAAAACTAAATAGAATGCTAGTGAAGGCAAAGGCATGGCTGCCATATTACAGTTACTATATTAAAAAATCAATACAAAAACTAAACAGAATGCTACTTACATTATTTAACTTTAATAACGACAAAATCTACCTTCAACTCACCAAATAGGTATTGTTTCCCACGATTTATTTTACAGAAGTTCATAGCAATGGAAAAGAGATGTTCAGCTGCCAAAAATAACATGAAATGGCAGCCCACATTTATTGAAATCAATCTCTTTCAGTTTCATGCTCGGGGCAGGCGAATCATGCACATTTAAATCCATGCTGAAAATAAAAAATTTAAGGCAAAGAATGGCAGGGTGGAGAAGGATTCAAATGGGAATGGAAGTGGTTAATGGGTGGACTGTGTATAAGCCTCTACAATGAATTAGAAGTCAACATAAAAACTAAAACTGAGAAAGATAATTAACTTAACAAGTTGAGATGAGAAGAATACACAATTACCCACGAAAATGTACTCATCAACAGATGGAGAAAATCTAAGAGTTCCCTCCTAAGCATAGTTACCGACGTTAAAACAAAAACAAATCAACTCTGAAATAGGTTGGATTGTAACTAATTCATCATGTGGTGGTGCTCTAATGAAGCTCACGAAATTACAAGCTATACTTGATGTAAAGAGCAGTAACTGTGTTTTGAAGACAAATATATGTATTCTGTTTAGTTTTGCTATGATTCTTTATTAGATACCATTTTTTCATTATTCTTTATATGTTTTTGTGCAGTGGAAAGAGTTGAGATGTTCATAATATAGATCTATTTCTGAGTTGTTTTTTGTATTTTCAGATTTTAAATTTGGGGGCCTCTTCACTGACTCATCACATGGGCAGTATAGAAAAGTTGAGCTAAGCAGCTACGTATGCTAAAGCAGGTGCATTCAAACGAACGATGTCTTTTCTGGTAATTCCTCAGTCATGAAACTGATCAACGACCAATCCCAATTTGACTCATCTGTAACGTGAACACGCGCTCTTTAATCAAAGATCTAGACATCTCAATGTCATATATCGGCTTAAATATTATATTATAACAATGATACATGTAACCTTAAAGAGGTAGAAGTAGAAGAGCACATTACCTTATAAATTGCCTATAAGACAATGAAAATAGCCACAATTATAAAGAGAATGACATACATAAATCAAGTCCACATAAACGACTATACAATTAAATGAATCTTAAATTTCTTTGAAATGATAACAATCTCCTAATCAAGTAGCCTCCTAATCAAGTAGCCTTTTTAAGCCTAAGAACATTAAAAGTCATTTATATATTTGTGTGATTTAGTTTGGACGTTTGAGAAGATTTCTAAAGGCAAATTTATATTGTACTATTAAATTATGAAAGCCTTCAAAAACTTTATTTGAACTATAAAATATTAAAAACATATTAAGAAAAAATTCTACCTTTCAACTCTCTGATTATCCAATAAAAGTATACAAATATGGGTTTTGGTAAATAAGATTGAAAATAGATGATATGTCCACATCATAAAACTAAAGAAAAAAAATGCACTTGATTAAGGAAACCTAGAAACTATATCCTTACAGACACTTCTAGAAAGTAAACAAACAAGTTTTAAATTTTTTTGTTCTTAGTTAAAACAATTAAAAATTATTGTTAAGGACAACCAAAAACTTAGTAATAGTTGTTGATCTCACAACTCACCGAACAAGATTTAGTGGAGGTATACACTCAACAAGTTCAACAGTTGAGATTTACAAGTCTATCATTAGAGACTCTTGAGTCTATCAAAGTAGTTTTAGTCTCTCAACAACATGGGTAATGATATAGAGGAGATGATTTTGCTTGATTTTCCTAAAATAAAGTAATGAGTGACACTTTGTATAACACCAACCATCCCTCATGATCAAACTAAATAAGCGCCTTTTTCTTTTGTACATATGATTATGTAGGATAGTCTCCAACAATTGTTAAATAGATGCTAGCGCAATTATGGATATAGTTAAGCTAGTGATCCCTTAGACTATAAGATCTTATCACATTTAATATCTTGGTAAACCATATGGTGAAAATACCAAGCACAAAAGAGGCTTCTTGAGTTGTTGATATGCTTGCATGGTTATGTAAGACCATTCAAAATAATGTATTCTTAAAAACAAGGCTATTGACCATACAATAATGTGAACATAATTTTTGAGAAAAGTGCAATAGCATCTTCACATAAGCCTTCAAATCCCCTCAAAACACTTATGTGTTCTTGGGAAAATTCTTTTTCTTGACACCGTAACTGTTTATAATTTATTTTTGTTTGGTGATTACTAGTAAATTTCTTTTGATTAGAAAAAATTTGAATAACACAAACTTAACTACAAATTATTGGAAAAGGCTTCAATTAGAAATATACGATAACCATTTACAAGAAAAGAACTATTGTGAAGGGTCTAACAAAAACATTTGGTCAATCCCCAACTACTAAGCTAGCACATGAATATGTAGTTCTTGTCTGACAATTGGCTCTATTGTATTGCATCTCATTTTCATTTGGATATTATGATGTACTTTATTGCGCTAACCTTGTCTTGGTAGTAGTATTAATAACATGTTAACTCTTTAGTTTCAATGTTATGATTTATGTGTTATCTAGTCTTAGTGGGCATCTCCTCTAGTTTCTTTATGTGAGAACATGTTTTATCATGTATATTGTAATAATATTTTCCACAAAAATGCCTTTGAGACATGTTGACTTTGTTTATCTTGTTCCAACATTCTAGTTGTTTTCAGGGTTAAATTTATCTCTAGAATTATTTTTAACAAAGTTGCGATTGTGATCTAGAAAAGTGGAATAAGAAACAAAGAAGAGATATAGAGGTGCTAGAAAAAATGGATTAAGGTGTTATGCTTCATAAATTAGGACCCCCAAGCTTCAAAAAAAAGATAATGGCTTTGAACCTATAACACAACAGATGAATAGCCTATGCTTATGATATGGTTTCTATATCAATTAGAGATAATGATGTATTCACAAATTGTCTATATACAGTCTAAACCATAAAACCTCTTGTGCAAGGATCCTAATGTTCCATTATCTACTTTGGGAAATAGATTAATAACATAAGAAAAAAAAAGAATAAATTGCTCAAGAAATCTACATCTTTGCAATTTAGGAAAATGAAAGGATCCTAATGTTCCATTATCTACTTTGGGAAATAGATTAATAACATAAGAAAAACAAAGGATAAATTGCTCAAGAAACCTACATCTTTGCAATTTAGGAAAACGATTCAAGTGAGTTAAGGCGTGTCCTTGATTTATGATAGGTTTTTAATGGTTTATAGAGGATTAGGTTATATAGAAGTGTTAGAAAATGTGCCTGGGGTTGTTATATTATAGAAATATAGGATTCTAAATCAAGGAAACACCAATGTTTGGGAAACTTGGATATAGTAGAAGAAGTCACTTTTTCCTATGATATGGATGCAATATCTTTGAAAGGCAAAATGACAATCACAAATTTAATGTGTATCATTTGAAAGCCACACAACCTCTCCAAGAAGAAATCTACAATTTGCGTATCTAATTTAAACTATAGTTAAAAATTCAAGTAAGTTTTGTCACAATGCACTAAGGTGTTGCAATATTATTTGTTTAGTAATAGTTCAACCAAGGTCAAATTCTATAAGTGATAACAATTATACTAACATGGTAATGGTTAATTATATGCAGTCTTTATTAAATATGATAGACAACAATCAATACTTGCTTGGAGGCTATTCTAACAATTTAGAAGTACTTTTATCTCTTCATAAATATATTAGTATCACTTTTAGTAGCAATATTGACACTATAATGCCTTTGCAAAACTATACCCTGCATGGTAATCTTAATATGTATTCCTCGAGTACATTTGAAGTGTTAAAAATTTGAAACCTTGTGTAATAATGCAATAGTGTCAATTTTATTAATTAATCTCTATCTCTATGGTTCTATTCATCCTTAGCTCTATTGAAATCCATATTCAAGTGTTAACAACACCAACAATGATATGATTTTCATGATGAAGTTTTGTTTAGCAATTTTTCTAGAAAAATATTAAAAACCAATATGCTTGTTGGTTCTTGAAAGATCTTGTCTTTTCACCTCACAATATTAACGTAAACAAGGTAGACACTATCAATTATGATAAAATTACTCCACATATGGCTATTGTTACTCCCATATCCACTACTAATGCTACTACATTTGATTTGGTTATTGATGTTCTACAAAGTTCAATGTAGAGAAATTATCACTCTATGTATGTGTATCAACAATAACAAATGCATTGGTCTATTTGATGCAACCAAGGATGGTGGGAACTCACTGAGTTCAAACAATCCTTGCAACAAGAGTCGCACAGTATAAGCAAAAGAAAAAAACATGAAATGAATGCAAGAACAACCTTCTTATTATCATATGATCAGTTACAAGAGAAACTAAAAACAATGATACATTCCAGGATTACAGGCCTGATTAGAACCTTTTCTAGATTATCTTTTATACCATTTGTGATCAACAACAACTACATGAACATTCTATAGAAAATTTCTTCTGTCTGATCTATTGATCAAAATCCTACAAATGTTAAGCCACTATTTTGTTCTATATCTCTCCTATTTCTCTCCTCTTTATGAAATCAATTATATGCGTATATAAGGCCTTCACAACCATTATGTTGGCTCAGAAAGCTTACATCTCTCAATGAAAAGAAAGTTTATTACACAGATAGGTTAGGACCCAAAATCATAAGGATATTTAACCAAATAGTGGGACATGAAATGTGATCTCTCAAATAGGTCGACCACATACGTGACATCATCGATAAATGAGTTGATAAGCTCTGTCGATAGGGAAAACCATCACGTGATTGAAAAAATACGAAGATTGGCTGGAAAATGAACGTGAAAGTCTTGCCAAGAATTTGAAAGATCTCAAATGTGAAGTAACCAAACGATGCGCAATCCAAGGAGGGAAATAAGATCAAAGCCACGAACATGTTGAAAGGATTGCAACCATAGAAATTAAGCACAGAACAATCGCTGAAAGAAACTCCAGACTGATCAAATAGGAAAAAGGGAAAACAAATGTTTTTTTGTTGATGCAAGATTGCTAAGAACCCAAGATGCTCCTACATCAGACACCCGAGGTTATTTGAAAAGTGAGTCTCTCGCTTTGTTGGGGCCAAAGGAAAACTAAAATGGTCAACCTCAGCCTGAGAAATCCATGAAGAATCTTCCATGGGTCTGTCCTTCCATTTGAAAAGATACTCCATGTACTACCTACCTCTTGTACTTCTACCAACTCTTTTATTAAAAATCCGCTCTATCTAAACTATCTGCTTCTTAGGATACTACTACTCCACATCTGATCCATCACTGTTGTTGAATTCTGACTCATGATACTCATACAAATAAAAAACATTGAATATAGGTGATATCTCCATGGCCTCTAGTAACTCAACTTCATAAGCATTCCCTGAATCAAATCTCCTTAAGATCTTACAAGGTCCAAATTTCTTCATCCTCAGTTTATTATAAGTTCTAACAGGAAATCTACCCTTCTGTAAGTATATTGTTACTTCTTCACCTACCTGGAATTCCTTATGTCTTTGTTTCATATCATCTCTCCTCTTATAGTCTTGGTTCAATTTCTTCAAATGTTGTCTAACTCCTTCATGCAATGTCTTCATAACCTTTGCAAAATCTTATCCTTCAGCACTCTTCTTAACATCATGACTGACATACCTTAATTTTGTCACTCCTTTAGGATTAAAACCAGTAACTATTTCAAATGGTGTTTTCCCTGTTCTCTTATTTAATGAATTGTTAGATGAAAACTATACTTGAGGTAAAACTAAATCCAAATTTCCTGGCTTGTCTCGGACCAAACATATTAGCAAATTTCCTAAACTCTTGTTCATGACTTTTGTTTGTCCATCAGTCTGTGGATTAAAAGTAGAATTTTACTTCAATTTAGCATTCATCTTCTTCCAAAGTTTTCTCCATAAATAACCAACAAACCTACTATCCCTGTCCGAAATAATACTTTTAGGTAATCCATGTAACCTCACAATCTCTTTGAAAAATAAATCAGCTACATGTACTGCATCTGTAGTTTTCTTACAAGGAATTAAATGTCTCATCTTAGAAAATCTATCTAAAACCACAATAAATGAATCATATTATCTTCGTGTCTTTGGCAATCCAAGCACAAAATCCATGCTAACTTCTTCCCAAGGTTTGACCGTTACTATCAATGGTGTATACAATCCCACATTCTAACTACTACCTTTTTCAACTTGACACACTTTACAATTCTGAACAAAATTCCTTACATCCTTCTGAACTTACCGCCAAAAATAGTTTTCACTCACCAAAGCTACCATCTTTTTAATGCCAAAATGTCCCACCAATCCTCCATTATATTTTTCCTTAATGAGATTATTCCTCATAGAACTTCTAGGTATGCACAACTGACTTCCTCTTAATAAAATTCTATCCTGAATAAGATAATCTAACCACTTACTTATATCTGTAACAATAGGTTCTTTGCAAGCTTTCCAAGGTTCAGCAAAGTCTAGATCATTCTCATCCAATACCTTCATTTCATCAAATCCCAACGCTCCAATTTTCATTTCAGTCAGTAAATTCATTCTCCTACTCAAGGAATCAACAATTCTATTTGACATACCACTCTTATGTTTCAACACAAATGTATAGCTCTGTATGAACTCAACTCATCACATATGCCTCTAATTTAACTTACCTTGAGTATTCAAGTACTTCAACGCTTGATGATCAGCATAAAGAACAAATCCCTTAAGCAATAAATAATGTCTCCATTTCTTCAAGTCTTGAAATACGGCATAAAATTCTTGATCATACACTGCATACCTTCTCTTAGCATTGTTTGAATTCTCACTGAAGTAAGCAACAAGTTTTTCTTCTTGACTTAAAACAACTTCAATTGCATTTCCACTAGTGTCACAATCTACATGAAATACCTTATTGAAATCAGGTAAAGCTAACATCAACTTCTCTATCACCTTTTGCTTCATAAATTCAAAACTTCTTTGTGCTCCATGTGTCCACTTGAATTCCTTTCTATCTCCCCTCATGGGTTCATTCATCGGTCCACAAATTGAACTAAATTTTCTAATGAAATTTCGGTAAAAACTAGCTAACCCATGAAATGACCTTACCTCTCCAACATTCTTTGATGTAGGCCACTCAATAATGGATTTCTCTTTCTCAGGATCCATCTTCAACCCTTCAGAAGATATTATAGACCCCAAATACACCAATTCCTCCTTCATGAAAGTACACTTCTTAATATTGATTAGAAACTTCTCTTCCATTAACCTTTGTAATACTTGTCTAACATGTAACAAATGTTCCTCCTTGCTCTTACCAAAAATTAAGATATCAACCAAATTTCCTAAAATTTATTCAAAACCTCATTCATTAACCTCGTGAAAGTACTCAGTGCATTAGACAATCCAAAAGGCATTACCAACCATTCATACAATTCTTCATTTGTCTTGAATGTAGTCTTCCACTCGTCACCTTCTCTCATTCTAATCTGATGATATCCACTCTTCGAATCTGTCTTGGTGAAATATCTAGCTCCACTCAAACAATCCATCAGATCATCCATTCTTGGCAAAGGAAATTGATACTTAATTGTGATTTGGTTGATGGCTCTAGAATTAGTGCAAATTCTCTATTGTCCATCTTTCTTTGGTGCTAAAACTATAGGTACTGCACATGGACTGAGACTTTCTTTGATCAATACTCGCTACAACAAATCTTATACTTGTCTATTAAGTTCTTCATTCTTTGTTGGTGTCATCCAATATGTTGCCTTATTAGGAAAACTAGCCTTTGGTATCAAATCCATACAATGACTAATAGTCCTCACATGTGGTAATCCATCTAGGATGTTATCTGATATGATGTTTGCATACCCATTAAGCAATCCAGTGAATTCATCTGGATATTCCTCCTCTATGAAAATCTCCTTAGACTTCTTAGGTACTAAATAAAACACACATTATCATTCCTCATGCCATCTAAAAACTTTCTTCCATCCACTAAACAAATTCTTGCACTAGTACACACTTCACTCTTAAGAGGTTCCTCTAAAGGCAACAAATTATGCTTTATTCCATTAGAAACAATGGTGTACACATTCTTCCTACCATCATGTATAGCTTGTCTATCATATTTCCATGTTCTACCCAACAAGATATGACACACATCCATAGGCATAATATCACACAAAACTTCATCATAATACTTTGCAATCTTAAATTAAACTATGCATTGTTCACTTACCAGTACCTCGTGTTCATCTCTATCCACGCAATCTGATAGGGTTTCAAGTGATTCAACCTTTGCAACTTCAATTTTTCAACATCCTCCTCTGAAGTGAGATTATCAGAACTACCACTGTCTATGACAACATTGCGCACCTTGTCTTTCACCTTGCATCTAGTTTGGAAAAAATTCTTCCTCTATAAAGGCTCCTTATCTTGTTCTCAGTGATATAAGATTCTTTGAGTCATCAAGGTCACTTCATCCTCTATTGGATTGTTGTTTATTGACCTAGTGAATTCCTCATCTATAAATATTGTTTGCCTACTACTCTTTGCCTTCTTCTCAGAGTTACTTTGTTTGCATTTAAAGGCTTAATGACTTGATTCACCACACTTAAAAAAAGTGCCACAAAACTTCCTTCTTTCACCACTGCTTTGTCCTTCATTGTGATAGGAACTCCTATCATTCCTCCTATAGTGATAATGATCCTTAGTTTTTTACTCATCTCTACCATGATCTGCAGAAGATATAACTCCTCCAGCATTAGTACTAGATCGACCTCTCTAAAATCTTCCTCCTCTACCTCTTTGCCTTTGTTCATGCTTTCGGTTCAAATTTTCTTCAGCCTTCAAAACCCACTTGTAAGATTCCTCTACACTACTAATTTGTATCTGACTGATTTTGTCTTTTATTGACATCCTCAAACCATTATGGTAGTGAGAAACTTGTTCAACTTCATCATCTATATGGCCTAATCTAATGTTCAATTTGTAAAACTCCTCCGTCTAACTCTTAACACTTAAGCCTCTTTGCTTCAAGTTCTGCAATTTATGAAACATACTTACTTGATAATCCTCAGTTAAAAACTTATCCTTTAATTTATTCACCATTCTATCCCAATATTTGATCTTATCTTTACCCCTTCTCTATCGATCTATTTGTAAATGTTCCCACCATAAGGATGCATGCCCTTTCAACTTGGTACAGGCATATTTTACCTTCTTCTCCTCACTAGTTCCTTCAAGTTCAAAGTACTTGTCCATCTCTGTGATCCAATCTATCAATTCATCAGAATCCATATTACCATGATAATCAAGTGGATAGAAATGAGGTCTCTTAGTCACATTAGTCAAAGCTCTAATGAACCTTTGTTCTTCCTGATTCAGTTCTTGTGGTGCCTCATTTTTCTCTCCTTCCCCTACCTAATTCAAATTTTTTTCATCTCCTTCTTCATCACTTGCATCTTCTATATTTTTTCCTCTCCTCTAAGTAGTTTCCACCACCTCTAATCTAGCATAGATTTATCTCAACAAATACAAGACAATTGGATATGTATTCCTTGCTCCACCTCTATCATTCCTCCTATCCATCTTTACAATTTTCAATAGATGTAGGTTGGATCCTCTCTTCCGCCACCCCACAAGAAAACCCTAGTTTACAAAACCTTGCTCTGATACCACTTGATGCAGCCAAGGAGGGTGGGAATTTAATGAGTTCAAACAAACCTTGCAGCAAGTGTCACACAACATAAGCAAAAGAAAACAAGAGGAAATGAATGCAAGATCAACCTTCTTATTATCATATGATCAGTTACAAGAACAACTAAAAACAGTGATACATTCCAAGATAGCAAGCCTGATTAGAAACTTTTGTAGGTTATATTTTATACCATCTGCGATCAACAATAACTACATGAACATTCTGTAGAAACATTCTTTCATTCGATCTATTGATCATAATCCTATAAATGCTAAGCAACTATTTTGTTCTATCTCTCTCCTATTTATTTCCTCTTTATGAAAGCAATAACATGAGTATGTAAGGCCTTCACAACCATTAGGTTAGCCCAGAAAGATTACATCTCTCAATGAAAATAAAATGTATTACGTAGATAGGTCGAGATCCAAAATCATAAGGATCTTTATCCAAAGAGTGGGACATGAAATGTGATCCCTCAAATATGTCGGCCACATACGTGACATCATCGAGAAATGAGTTATTAAGCTCCGCCAATCAGGAAAACCATCGCATGGTCAAAAAAATATGAAGATTGGCCAGAAAATGAAGAACAGGGCAGTCTCGCCAAGAATTTGAAAGATCTCAAACATGCAGTAACCAATTGATGCATGATCCAAGGAGGGTGACAAGATCAAAGCCATAAACACTTCAAAAGGATCGCAGCCATAGAAATTAACCATAGAACGATCGCAGAAAGAAATGTCAGACTGATCAAATAGGAAAACAAATTTATTTTTTGTTGATGCAAGATTGCTAAGAACCCAAGATGCTCATGCATCACTATTAATGGGAATTTTGGAGTTAATCTCACATTTAGGGTGAACAAAGAAGTGAAATGGGAAGTTCCAGAACAGGGATGGGTGAAATTTAATTTTGATGGAGCAACGAATGGAAATCTCGGGCCATCTAGTGGCAGTATTGTGGCCAAAAACTAGAAAGGAGACATAGTGGCAATAAGAGCCAAGAGATTACAATATGACTTGAATAACATGGTCGAATCCTAGGTAACAATATACAAGGGAGTATTACTTGCAAAAAAATTGGGGGTGGAGGAAATTCACATAGAAGATGATTCACTAGTGATAGTGAATGCACTTATAAAAGGATTTTCCTTATCTTGGAGCATTAATACAATTATTTTTTCCACATGTAGATCATCACAAACCTTTCATAAATTCAAAATCTCCCATATCTATCGTGCATACAATGATGTAGTTGATAAGTTGTCAAAATGGGCAGTGTCATTAAATTATAATGATGAAAAACAATGTTGTGAGAGGTTTGATGATATTCCATGGGATGAAGGTTGGTGTATTACTTTGGAAACATGAACATTTACATCATGATATAGAGTGGGAACAAGATGAAGTGGTATTTAACTCAGGAGCCATTTATTAAGGGCCTTCGTTCCCAAGATTTCATTCTATAAATTTGTGTTGGGGTTCGATGTTTGTAGTTTATGCTTTTGAGCATTATGGGAAGGTGGTATGCTATAATCATGGAGGACAATTTCATTGTAGAAATGAAGAAGTAGAAAATTGCATTCTGTGGAGAGGTTAAGGAGAAGAGGATGAAGTTTATCTTCAAGATCCATGGTGATAAATTCTTGCAGATTTTTAAAATCATTCTTGGGGATGAATTCATGAAGTCAACACACTGATATCAAGTAAATTATGATATTGTCATGATTTTTTCATCATGGTGTAGTGTTCTTGGTAATAAAGTAGAGGTTTATTAGGTGATGATTGAATGTTTGGAAAAAGAATGGCTTCCAAAGACAGAGGCTTTGATGGAAAGGGTGGTGCATAGAAAAGGCATTAGGGAAGGAGGGTTTTCGAATGTGATGAGAGAAAGGGAGGATGGGCTTAATCTCTTTTTAATCTTGATTGAAAAGGGTTCCTATGAATATTTAAGATATGAGGCAGAGGTAGGTTGGGAATTTCTCTTGGTGTTTTTGCAGGAAATAGAAGTCAATGCGAGGATGGATGAGGAGGTAAAACGATAGAAAGGAGCATCAAGACTAATATTTGAACTAGTTGACTACTGGATTAATGAGCTTTTGCTTGTAGCGGTGATGAATGGAAAAGGGAAGGCTCCATGTTCTTTGGGCTAAATGCCCTATATTTTTCATGTTTTAGTTTGTCTCTTTTTCGTAAGGGAGGGATAGAAGGAAATGGTCGTAATGGAATTTTTGTAATTTATGGTTGGTTTTTGAGTTGGTTGTCTATAACCACCATGTTTTTGTTCACAGTGTAGACACATAAAAAATTGCATTAAGTTGTCCTCTTATCAATCTTTATTTTTCCATTAATCGGGTGAATCCATTATTAAATAATTCTACCTTCCATTATAATAATCTTGTCATTCATTAATTTTCCTATAATTTATTATATTACTCATCTCATTAATCCATTAAATAATATATATTATATTACCATTAATCCATCAATTCATTTAAATAATTATGTCATTCTCCACTTATTTAAATATAAATACCTTAAGTAAAAGCCTCTTACCACTTAACTGGTGCATGGGCACCTGTGCAAACACCTAGGGTCACCATGAGACCTGATGAAGACATAGGATCTAAAGCATCCCAAAATGTGAATTGGGATGTTCTTAAGCCATTAATGGCAATTTGTAATGAAGAATGCAATAAAAATGTAATAAGTCCTAGAAGTCATGTTAAAGGACTTAGGACCAAAAATGTTGTAAGTTGGGCCAATAGTGCCCCAAGAGTTCAATTAGGGTCTAGATTGCTTTGATAATGTCATATAGATCCTAGGAATTGAATCCAATGAGTTTGAATAGGTTTTAAGCAATAAAAACAACAAATTCACAACTTAATAATTCAAATATTTGAATATTAACAGCTAGTTGTGTTTTGGTGGGAAATAGCATTTTAGGAGTTTTAACACTTTGTAATCAATCCCAACCAATTGTGATCAGTTGTGGAAGTTAGAAACCATCTTATGAACCTCCATGAATGTTTGGAGAAGGAGGGTACAGACTGGTGAAGGATTGTACAGACTGTACATAGAAATGCAATAAAATTCATAAGTTTCTTGCATATTTTCTTATTGTATTTCCTTCATTGTTTTATCATTAAAATATATTGAGGGATGTATTTAATGTTATTTTGATCCAATTTAAGGGATTTCCACATGGAAGTTTCAATCTCATAGTCACAAGTGTTGAAAACAGTCATTTTACATTGTCTTTCTTAAGCAAAATGATGTAACCATCCCCTTTCTATTGTAACTGTGACTTTGGGGTGGTGTATTTACATGTATCATATGTATATATGCCTAATAATTCAGTATTAAGTCAGATAATGAAGATGATCATCCACTTGGTCAAGTTGGAGCGCTTGAGGGCATGAAAATGCATTGAAATTGGTGGCTAGGGAGTAGCAGCAGAGGATCTACCAATTGGAGGACCCTATTTTATTCATGAAGTTGTTAGAGGAAACAAAGTTGATGGTGTAACAACTCTCAATGATTGAAGAAAGCATTGGAAAGCGTGACATTTCTCAAGCCCTAGTTTGTAGGGGTTTTTTAGTGTAATTTGGGCCTTTTGTGCTTGCAAGGATCAAGGGGACAAATTGATTTTATTTTCCTTGTAATGGATTCATTTATGGAGGCTTTTGAGAGTCTTAGGGTTTTTGAGTAAAGATAACTCATAGTTCCTTTGTTAATGCACACTTTTAGCCCTCTGAAAATAGAGTATAGACAGTTTTTGGGACAGTTGGTCCAAAGTAACAACTTGAAAGCTTTTGATATGTTTTGTACAAGGATAATGGGTATATAGAAACCTAACCTGTTCTAGAATTTGTTTGGAGAATTTGTGAACAAAGTGTCATTTTAGGTCGATGTTGGGCTACAAGGAGCCTGGGCCTATTAGGTGTGTTTCAAGGTGAGAGTGTTGGGTGGGGTTTCTGACCAAATAAAATTTTTAATTCCTTTGTAATGGACCTAAACAAGTGTTTGGAGCCATTTTGTCTTTGGGTAAAGTTTTTTTTGGATTTTGAGACCCTTGGAGCCTTTGGTGTCTTAGGTCTAC
Source organism: Thuja plicata (assembly GCA_018584345.1). NCBI lineage: Eukaryota > Viridiplantae > Streptophyta > Pinopsida > Cupressales > Cupressaceae > Thuja > Thuja plicata. The sequence goes on along the minus strand of MU224326.1, from coordinate 2,010,357 downwards.
TTGGAGAGTTGGGAACCTTGTATTTCCCTTATAAGTCTATTCTTCCTTTGCAACCTTGTTGAATGATAACCACCATAACACTGTGAATCAAGTGGTATTAGAGACTAGTAGCATCCTATGTGAAGAAGTTGAGAAGTATCTTTTGAGGTCTTTGGTGGATTGATCCTTTGTTTAGACCTTGGAGTGTTCATTCCTCTTAGAGTTTTCCAAAGTTGATCCATACTTCAAAGATATCATAAGGAGAAGAAGATGGGATCTCTTAGAGGGTCACAAATGTTGAAATTGATAAGTTGGTAAGAGATAAAATGACAGATAATAGAAAGCTAAGAGAAGAAGTAGAAAGGTTAACTAACCTTGTGGACAAACAAGGAAATGAAGAAGACAGTAAAGATGAAGAATTTGTAGCAGTAAGAGAGGAACCAGTTGATCTTGAGGATGCAAGATTGGAAAGGATCTTGAAGGTTGTTAATCTTGGACTCAAAGGTAAAAGTTGAACTTCCTATGTATGATGGAAGGATGGATGATGAACTTTTATTGGGTTGGTTTAGTTCTCTTGAAAAATGTTTTGATTGTGATGATGTTGAATATAGGATCAAAGTTAAGATTGCAAAGTATATATTGAAAGGACATGCACTATTGTGGTGGGATAAATTGTAGGCTAATAGGATGAAGAAGGGTTGGTCTAAAATCACATCATGGCAAAGAATGATGGAGAGGATGAAAAACAAGTTCCTTCCTGAAGACTATAAAGTATAGTTGTACAAAAGGATGCAAGGACTAAAACAAAATGACATGGATGTCCCAAAGTATACAGAGGAATTATATAAGCTTGACATCAGGGAATCTCACGATGAAGATGTGAAAGAGAAGGTGGCTAGATATCTTGGAGGATTGAGATACAATATCCAGGATGAGATGAGCATGGCTACACCTAGAACCTTGGAGGAGTGCTTCAAATTGGCTATGAAAGTTGAGGATAAGCTTAGGAGAAGGAAACTCAGGAAAGTAAATCCAAGAGAACAAACAAGCAAGGGAAAAGGAGTGGATCCAATCCAAGGACAGAATGAGAAAGGAAAAGAGAAAGTCTCAGATTAGAGAGGAGAACAAAATAATGGTAGAGGAAAGAGTTTCCCTGGGAAGTGCTATAAATGTGGTGAAGAAGGGAACCCATTCTATAAATGTTCTAAAAGAGAAGCTAGGAATAATTATAGGAGAGTCACTCTAACTCAAAGAGAGGAGAAGACCAAAGACAAGGAAGCAAGTGTTGTTTTAGGACCATATACCGAGGGTGATTTTCTCATGGTGAGAAAAGGAACAAGTATGAAATAACAAAAGAAATCAGAGGTATCAATTTTCAGAACTAATTTCCAAATTTATGGTAAGATTTGCAAGATGATAGTTTATTTTGGTTCATGTGATAATTTTGTGTCTTATGAGATGGTAAATAAACTAAAGTTGCACAAATTTCCAATTGATAGACAATATAGGGCATCATGGGTTAGTAGTGAACAAAATATTGTGATCAAAGAGCATGCTTATGTTGATATTTCTATTGGAGCATATAATTATAGGGTCTTGTGTGATGTGGTTCCTATGACTTGTTGTCATATAATTTTGGGAAGACCATGGAAAGCCTCAAGATAGACCATTCATTATGAATTGGATAATATTTATATTGTGCACAAGGATGGAAAGACATATACCCTCACACCCCTACCTAGCCATACTGCTAAAGGTAGGAACATCATTATGTTTGTTTCAAAAAATTATATTGAGTTGTAGGTGCAAGGAGTGCAGGGGTTTGTGGCATAAGATTAGAAGCAAAGGACCACTTTATTGGTCATAATCTGAAGTTTATGACAGTCATACCAAACTGACTGTGGGACAGAAAATAGAGAAGCAAGAAGGAGTTATGGTGGGGAATATGTGGTGTTCTACATTATCACAAAGGAAGGGTGATAGCAACATGCCTATGCAAGGCAGTAGCATGGGTCTATTTGATCCTGATGTGAAGATGAAAGGGTAGATTGAGAGGAAACATGTTGACTGTCCTAAAAAGAAAGCATACAAGGACAATGTTTGTAATAAGTTTATTTGTATTTGTTCTAACTCTTTCAGTGCAGTTTTTGAGCATAGGGGAAAGGATTTATTGCAAACAAATTCTTAAAGCAGTAGGTATCCATCTAGAAGAATGGGTGGCAACAAGATCAAGACCTTTAACTCTTGGGACAAGAGTTGCTTTGAAGGTGGGGTGTATGGTGTAGGGCCACCTATGCAAACACCTAGGGTCACCATGAGACCTGATGAAGACATAGGATCTAAATCATCCCTAAATATGAATTGGGATGTTCTTCAGCCTTTAATGGCAATTTGTAATGAAGAATGCAATAAAAATGCAATAAGTCCTAGAAGTCTTGTTAAAGGACTTAGGACCAAAAATGTTGTAAGTTGGGCCAATAGTGCCCCAAGGGTTCAATTAGGGTCTAGATTTCTTTTATAAGGTCAAATAGATCCTATTAATTGAATCTAATGAGTTTGAATAGGTTTTGAGCAATAAAAACACCAAATTCACTAGTTAATAATTTAAATATTTGAATATTAACAGCTAGTTGTGTTTTGGTGGGAAATAGCATTTTAGGAGTTTTAAAACTTTGTAATCAATCCCAACCACTTGTGATCAATTTTGGAAGTTATAAAACATCTTATGAACCTCCATGAATGTTTGGAGGAGGGTACAGACTGGTGAAGGATTGTATAGACTGTACACAGAAATGCAATAAAATTCATAACTTTCTTGCATATTTTGAGTTTCTTATTGTATCTCCTTCATTTTTTTATCATTAAAATGTATTGAGGGATGTATTTAATGTTTTTTTGATCCAATTTAATTAAGTTCCACATTGGAGTTTCAATCTCATAGTCGCAAGAGCTGAAAATAATCATTTTACATTATTTTTCTTAAGAAAAATGATGTAACCATCCCCTTTCTATTCTAAATGTGACTTTGGGATGGGGTATTGACATGTATCATATGTATATATGCCTAATAATGCAGGATTGAGTCAGAGAATGCAGATGATCATCCAATTGCTCAAGTTGGAGTGCTTGAGGGCATAAATGCATTGAAATTGGTGGCTAGGGAGTATCAGCAAAGGATCTACCCATTGGAGGATCTTATTTTCTTCATGAATTTGTTAGATTATGCCAAGGTTATGGTGTAAAAACTCTCAGTGGATGAAGAAAGCATTGGGAAGTGTGACATTGCTCAAGCCCTAGTTTGTAGGGTTTTCTAGTGCAATTTGGGGCTTTTATGCTTGCAGGGGTCAAGGGGCCAAATTGATTTGATTTTCCTTGTATTGGAGTCATTTCTAGAGACTGTTGAGAGTCTTAGTGTTTGGGAGTAAAGATAACTCATAGTGCCTTTGTTAATGCACACTTTTAGCCCTCTGAAAATAGAGTACAGTTAGTTTTTGGGAAAGTAGGTCCAAAGTAACAACTTGAAATATTTTGATATGTTTTGTAAAAGGATAATGGGTATCTATAAATCTCACTTTTTCTGGAATTTTTTTGTATAATTAGTGAGAAAAGTCTCATTTTAGGTCATTGTTGGGCTACAAGGAGCCTAGGCCTATTAGGTGTGTTTCAAGGTGAGAGTGTTGGGTGGGGTTGCTAACCAAATAACCTTTTGAATTCCTTTTTAATATACCTAAACAATTTTTTGGAACCATTGTTGGCTTTGGGGTAAAGTCTTGTTTGGATTTTGAGACCCTTGGAGCCTTTGGTGTCTTAGGTCTACTTGGAGAGTTGGGAACCTTGTATTCCCCTTATAAGTATATTCTTCCTTTGCAACCTTGTTGAATCATAACCACCCTAACACTCTGCATTAGGCACTTAAAATTTCTCATTTACCACCTATCCTATCTCCTTACCGCTTATCCTTCCAATACCAATAATCTTCCACTATCCCACATTCACCCTGACATGGGATTCCCTCCCGAGGTCATCTATTTAAGCACACATCCTCTCATCCTTTTGCATCCATCTTTATTTGCATCTGTTTTTATTCTACATCCATTATTTTCATCCACTTTTTCTTACATCCCTTATCATTTGCATTCTATCTTAGGATCCATTCTTGTGATTTATTGATCTTGGATTTTTAGCTTGTTTGCATTCTAGTTTTAGTTCAATCTTGAATTTACATCCATCTTTGCATATTTTTTCATCTTTTGATCATTCATCTCTTGAATCTCCATTCTTCATAGCTTCTTGTTCATGTGCTTCTGTGAGCATCTATTACTAAGCACAAGACCTTGACAGATAGGAGGGCAATGGAGTGAGGTTTATTTGAAATCATGTGTGTTTATTTATTTGATTTATATTTTGAATGTGTTTTATCTAGAGTGCCTCCATTATTGGATGTTGAAAGTATTTGAAAAGATAAATCCCTATTTCCTCCATCTACACAAAGTATACATGGTTACAAGTTCAGAAAGGTATGGCCAAAGGTCGATGACATATATTTTGTATTGGGTAGATGTAGAGTAAACTTGAATTAATATTTGAAAGATTGTAGATATGGTATAGGGGGGTAAGAGTAAATTTGAAAGGAATATGGTTGTTAGGCCATATGTGAATATTACAAAAAAATAGATGTATATGTTTTAATATTATTAATACAAAACTATATTTTCACTAAGCAAAAAAAACAATAACAAATGCATTTGGATAAGTATAAAGTGGGTGGCAAGATTATTCTTCAATAACTTTTACAACAAGCAACTTCAAATATAGTTGGTATCACTATTTGAAGAGCTTAAATTATGCCAAACAATATAGTATGCTTTGTTCATAAAGCAATGTAAATTGCATTGAAGAAAATATCATTAGAGGAGATTGTATATTTTTGTTACAATTTGTCCTTTCAATACTTGTAGCTACTATGTGAAAGATATTTTTTGCAACTATCATTTTATTTTACAAATATATGAATCTAATATAAATATTTCAATTGATAATTGTCTCTTTAACTATCCTACATGGATAATTATTGTTAGCTTCATATTTATCTTTTGTTATTGTTTCAATTTTCATATTTCACCTTTCCATCTTTGTATCCAATCATGTGTGAGATGACAAGGAATAATCATATGTACATGCCATCACCAAAATGTGAATTGCCCATTATAAGACTAATTAATTTATTCTACCTTATTGGCACACATTTTTTTCTATGGACTACCCATTTGTTGAATAGGCCTTCGGGTTCAAATTAGGTGAATATTTTCTTAAAGGTGGTTGTAGGGAACTCTACTAGTTTGACATAGTCTCTTGATTTCTATCAAATTGTATGGACTTAGTCCACGATTTAGACATCTTAGATAAGTTACCAGATCCATATATTAAATATTATTTTATTTCATCAATTCTTTATTTTGAAGTTATTGATGTTGATGATGGAACAATGATTGATTCTCCTTTGAAGGTGTATTCCCTCTGGGCATGTTAAAAGAATGTTAGGTAGATTTCAATGTTTATAGTGCTCAATAAATGGGTCTAAACAATAAATCTAAACTCATATTCATGTATATCTTACACACACATGGTGGCCACTTGGGGGATATTATATTGTGTGTGTGTGTGTGTAAACCTACAATTCACAAACCTGCATGAAACATTAGTTTAACATACTTTCAATATTGAATCAATGATATAACTAGTTAATCAATTCAAAAATGAAAGCAAATCAAGAGCGTCTCATGGATCTCTAGCTAGAACGACTAAAAGAGTACTCTTAGCTGCAAAGCAATCCTAAAGTGACAACCCCTAGAACGAGAATTATATTAAGTACAATGAAAATATGAATCTAAGATGCAAATGGATGCAAATTAAGATAAAATACCTACTCTAAATGCTCAATTCTACTCAAACATGGATGTTTTTGACCATTATGACGATGCTATGCATGAACTCAATCCTTGCCTCCAAAGATAATAGATACAAATTGACTATAATTGCAATGCTTGAATGAAAGTAGATGTGAATTTGTTGTAAATTGGTAATTTATACATAATTATGCCTCCTATTTTTTGGATTTCCCAAGGTGTAGGGGGTAAGTCAAGATAACCATGGTCAAAGTATAGTTGAGGTTAAGGGTGAGTGATGTGTCCCCTTTGAGTGGACAAGATTGATTTTCAAGATTGAGTGGTCAAGCTAGCAAAGCCTTTTTCCAATCCATGTGCTTCTCTTTTCTCTTCTCCATTGGTTGATTGACTTTTTTTCATGTAGTGGTGGGTGAGAGAAATTAGGATTTAATTAATTCAAAAGAATTAATTACTTTAGCCATGTTTGGTTTATTGAATTGAATTTAAACAATTGATGAACTATATAATTAAATGATTAATTCAATTAAGTAGTTATTTGATTTATTGATTTTAATTAATTCAAAATGGCTTATATTTGATTTATTTTTTCTTTGACTTGTTTTGACCAATTTAAGGTGTGTACAAATGCCCCTGTTTGAATCAATGTGTGGAGTGAATTGGTTCAAATAATACTTGATGTCCGATGTCTGAATTTGATTATTTGATACCTGATTTGATGCATGATTCGATGTCTGATACGATCCCTGATGCAGATTTGGATGATATGATGTTGTCTCTATGATGGTGAAACCTCAATATAGTTGCTTGAATTGATTTGAAAGCCCCATTAAGGATTTTGAAAATGTCGATGCTTAATATCTTTGTTTAGTAACATTGTTTTGATTCTATTCATTTAACATTATGATGGTCATATGCCCCCTCAAGAAATGAATTGAAATGGTATTAGATAATTTGGATGAGTTTCATAATTTCAAGAAATATTCAAAGTTTGAGTGACAAGGTCATTTTCGATTTGTTTCTTGATATGTAATTTGGAATGAAAAATGCCTCAGTAAAGAAATTTTTGGATGAAAAGGACACAGTGTATGATAAAAAGGTAAAAATACCCCTCTAAAAGGTGAAAATTAGGTATAAAAGAGGTAAAAATTACCTTTTTACCATTTCATTTTCACTCTCCTATCTTGTCATTTGCCTCTCTGGCTTAGGTTTTCAGTGTGAGCAAAAACCATGGTTGTCCCAATTCAAGAGCATAGATTCGATAAGGGGAGGAGATTTTAGCGCCCAATAACCTACGAAGCACTAGTATGTCTCAAAATCTACATCGTGCTTTCAAATTTGATCACATGTGCATAAATTTTAAATTTTTAAGAGCAAACTTCTGGCTTTTATGCAATTTTTTTTGTGTTTTAGCGCCTATGCAAATAGTTTTAACGCTAGCGCATATAGGTTTAGCGCTTAGAAAATATTTTAGTGCCTACGCGCACTGTTGTAGTACTTAAACTAGGGCAATGTTGATAAGTTTTATGCCTTCAATAGTTGTTGTAGCGCCTATACACTATTTTTGTATTTTACCCTTTTTAATAGCATTGACGCAATTTGTATTAGCACCTATAATGTAAAATAGAGCCTATACATTGTTATAGAGCCTAAACAATTTTAAATAGTGTCAAACCCTTTTTTGCATTGCCTAAGCCTTTTTAGCACATGTGATGAATAAAAAAATTCTTTTGCATAATTTTGTTAATTTTATATTTTTTTACTTAGCATTTGAGCCTCGATTGTTTCATTTATCGGTCTAATGGATATGGATGAGGTTCTAGATACTGTATGTTGTAAAAATCAAGTATTTTTTATGTCAGTCTAGATTCTCTAGTTGAAATGGTATTAATGTCAATCACATAGGTTGATAGGTTGATGATTCAAATAGATGTGATGTTCTATTCTCAAGATCTAGAGTAAGGAAATCTGATGCACTCATAAATGAGAAAGTAGATAATAGGTTGATTGATTGAAGTTAGATGAGTAATTTCGATGATGTTAACTGATTGAATTGTTTGATTTTTCAAAAGTAGGTTTCCTTTCAAAAACTAGTAGTACGCGGTCTTTATCCATGGTCATTTGATATGATTCCTCAGTTGAGTGTTTCTCATAGGCAAGTTATAGAATGATGTGGATTGTGGTACTTTCTTGAGATGCCCCAGTTCTGATTGCTTTGGCCAAGTGGTGGTACTCAGACCATAACACCTTCCACTTACTGACGGGTGAGATGAAAATCACACCTGAGGTGTTAGAATAACTGAGAGGGGGTGAATCAATTAGAATCAATTTCCTCACAAATTATCCTACAGTCCCAAATTCCTCCAGATGTATATCAAAAAAAATTCAAACATATAATTCAACTCGGTGAAAATGTATTTTGTAATCTCAAACTTTCATCACTAGTGTTTACCGAGTATCATTAAATTAATACTGTGATTACCGATCTAGGTCAATAAAGTAAAGTGTAAAGTAAAAGAACAATCCATAACATTCATGCATATTGACACATAGATTTTTAACGTGGAAAACGTACTAAGGGAAAAACCACATGGGACTGTTAACCCAAAATATTTTCACTCTTCTGAAGTGAGCTCGGTGAAGAGCCAACCCTTTTAAAGGTTACAATGCACACTATTAAATGTGACCTTATTAGAGGATTTAAAATGAACAGTTCTCTCTTGACCATGCATTCACTATGGGGTCAACAAGAAAACACTCGACATTCATTGGAATTTCATAGTAAGGACTTCACTGTCCTACTCAGTTAAGAGATTTATCTGTAACGATGGTTAAACTAATACAATAATGATCTGATTCAAATATAACTCTGATTTGAAGATTTTCAGATCTATGTTAAGTACATAATACCTCTGATCAATTTGTTCACTTCAGTTCTTCTCATACTTCATACTTGTTATACTCGGTAATGTTCTTTCCTTTGTTTTCTTGATGATGTCAGCAGAATACGCTCGGTTTTATCTTTAACAGTTTGATCAGTCATGCATAAAATTTGCATGTGTGCATCACAACATCATGTCAACACGATTCAAAATGAATCTCTTGTCTCTTATATAGACATCATGCCTCATTTAATTTTCATCCTTCAGACGTTTCTGCTTAATCTCCATCTTTGATTTTCCAGCTTGATCCATCCTCGGCAGTTGTGTTAAAAACATGTTTCAATCTTTGTCATCCGATCTTCCTTGAATTTTAATAACTGTTTGATCAAATAGTAAACTTTATCTTTTACCTCAAAATGATCAATTGCCAGCTCATCATTCTAGTTGGCCTCGGTTTAATTAAATTGCTTTGTCAATAGTTGTGTCGGCAATCCCTAGCTCAATTATTACTATGCTTGGTATACGCTATGTTTTACTCGATTTACATTGTCTCTTGGTGTATACAAAACTCTTCATTTTCCAACCACATAAACATTTTTTGTTCCAGATCTTCAATCCATAATAAAAAAAATCCACCATAATAATACTCAAATAAGTTGACATCAATGAAAATACATTAACTGATAATGTTTATCATCACATCTACAAATCGGTTGAATATCAACAAATGACTTCAAACATACAATCAGTTGTAGTTCGTCAATCTCTCCCTTTGGAATTGATGGCAAAATTTTGTTCTAAAACTCCAAAAACTATGTAGCTCTCCCTAGCTTGAATATATAAAAAATATATCAGCATAAAAATTCACCATGCAGACTCCTCCCTGCAGTTTTGACTTTTTAGCTCTTGAATCTCTCTGTAGATTAGATATGTCTCACCCTTTCTCTTCTCTCCCTTTAGTGGATAGATATTTCATTGAATCTTCTCTCCCTTTGACAAAAATGCCAAAAAGAAATATGTAGCTCTTCAGTAGCCAAATAAAATATCTCTGGTTTTCGGTGCAGTAGGTACCTTTCAGTGTACTGATATATCTGTGTCAGTCCATTTCAGCTTTGCATCAACATGTCTGATGTTGTGATTTCATGTAGGTTGATGCAACTTCCTACTTAGTTCAGTTACCAATAGACAAGGGATGAACCCCTAGTCTACCTCGAAAGTACTCAAATGTATCCTTCGGTAAGGGTTTTGTGAATATGTCTTCAATTTGTTCTTTTGATTGTACACATTCCAGTATTACTTGTTTCTCTTGTACTTTTTCCCTCAAGTAGTGATATTTGATAGAGATGTGCTTTGTCTTTGCATGCATCATAGGAATCTTTGAAATATTTATAGCACTTGTATTATCATAGTAAATTATTACTGGATCAGTGATCTCTTCATTCATTCCTTTCAATAGTTGTTTGATCCATGCTATGTTCGAACAATTTGTAGTAGCAACAATATACTCTGCTTCTGTAGTTGACCGAGATATGCATCATTGCTTCTTTCTTATCCAAGTAACTAATCTTTCTCCAATAAATAATGCTCCACTAGTAGTGATTTTTCTATCAATCATGTTCCCAGCCCAATCAGCATCAGTATAAACTTTTAGTTTGAACTTCCTTCTCTTGTGTACCATAGTCCATAGTCCTCAGTATTCTTCAAATATCTAAAACTTCTTTTTACAGCAGTCATATGTGATTCTCTAGGATTAGCAAAAAATATTGCAACTATTCCAACTACATGTACTATGTTAGGTCTTGTGTGTACAACATACATCAATTTACCAATCATAGATCTATACAAAGTCTGATTTACCTCAGGTGTCTTGTCTTCTTTTGTCAGTTTGCATCCTGTCACCATAGGTGTTCTGATTGGTTTTGATTCTTCCATTTTGAATGTCTTTAGTACTTCCTTGGTGTATTTTTCTTGAGTAGTGTATATACCTGCAGTCTCTTGTAAAATTTGCAATCCAAGAAAAAATTTGATCTCACCAAACATCGACATTTCAAATTCTTTCCTCATTTCATCAGCAAATGAAGTGCATAAGTTATCATTACCTCCAAATATAATATCATCAACAAATATTTCAGCAATAAGTGTCTTATCATCATTTCCTCCTTTCAAATACAAATTGATGTTATCACTTGTTCTAATAAATCCAATACTTATAAGATAAGAATGCAATCTTTCATTCCATGCTCTCGGTGCTTGTTTCAGTCCATACAAAGCTTGTGTAACTTACATACCATGTTTGTCTGATCAAGATCAACAAATCCTTCAGGTTTTTCAATGTATACCTCTTCTTCCAGTATTCCATTAAAAAATGTAGACTTCACATCCATCTGATATACCTTGAATCCTTTATATGCAGCGTATGCAAGTAGTATTATTACTCCTTCAAGTCTAGCAACGGGTGCAAAAGTTTCTTCATAGTCAATTCCTTCTTCCTATGCATACCCTTTGCAAACTAATCTAGCTTTATTTATGGTTACATCTCCATTCTCATTCAATTTTTTTCTAAAAATCCATTTGGTGCTAATGACATTTTTATCACTCAGTCTCGGTACTAATGTCCATGTCTTATTTATTCTGTATCTGCTCAATTTCCTCATTCATAGCATTAATCCATTCTTCATTTTCTAATTCATCTCTAACATTATTAGGCTCAAATTCACAAATTAAACAAGTGTTATCTCTTAACTTAGTTCTTTTCATCATGCTTGCTCTTTTATCTCCAATAATCTAATTTTGTGGATGATGTCTTCTCACATATTTAGAAAGTACAGGTTCAACTCTCTGTTCTTCATTATCTTCTCCCATAGGTTCATTATGTTCTAGTTCATGATCTTCAGTTTAAACATTTTCCTGATTCTCGGTCTGTGCTACTTGTTGCCTGGTGATATCACCTTGTTGCACGGTAACATTAGGTATCTTTGTCGGTATAGTGTCAGGTTCTTCTATGTAGACAAATCTATTGTAATATTCCAGTTCTTTCATGTTGTCCTCATCATTTTTCTCATCAAATTCATCAACTTTCACATTTGCACTCTCAATGATTTTGTTAGATGTCTTGTTCAAACATTTGTAAGCTTTACTCTTAGTAGAATATCCAAGAAATATTCCTTCATCACTTTTTGAATCAAATTTTCCATTTCGATCATCTTTCATAATATAGCAACAACTACCAAATATTCTAAAATAGCTCACATTAGGTGTATAACCATACCATAGCTCATAAGGTGTTTTGTTTGAATCTTTCTTCAGTTGGACTCGGTTCAGTGTGTAAACACTTGTGCTGACTACTTCCCTCCAGTATGTTTGTGTAACATTCTTTTCAATCATCAGTGTTCTAGCACAATCAATAATTGATCTATTCCTTCTTTCAACAATTTCATTATGATGTGGTGTCCTCGGTGCAGAAACTTGTCTTTTGATTCCATACTCATTAAAAAAGTTAGTGAAATTATCATAAATAAATTCACCTCCTCTATCAGATCTCAAACACTTTAGATCTCTACCAGTTTCTTTTTCCACTTTAGCTTTATACAACTTAAACATCTTAAATGCTTCAAATTTTTCTTTTAGGAACATGACAGTCATCATCCTAGAGTAGTCATCAACAAATAAAATAAAATATTTATCCTCATAATAGCTCTGTATTCTCATTGGTCCACATAAGTTTGTATGAACTAACTCCAAAATATCATTAGATGAAAAATTCTTGCTCTTGAAACTAGATTTTGACATCTTTCCCATTTGACAATTTTTGCACATTACATTGTCTGGTTTAGATAAGCTCGGTAAGCCTCTAACTTTTATTTTCTTACTAATCTTAACCATGTTGTCAAAATTTACATGACAAAGTCTTTATGCCATAATCATGTATCTTCATTCTTTTCCAATAAGCAAGTAGTTTCAGCTGTGTCAAGGTAGAATAGGTTACCTTTAGATTGTTCACCAGTGCTGATCAATTTTCCAGTTCCATCATAGATTCTAGATTTTTTGTTCCCAAATGCAACTCGGTGACCTATGTTATTCAATTGTGAAACACTCAACAGATTGTAGTTAAGTCCTTTTACCCAATAAGCATTTTCACACTTGATTTTATTTTTCAACATAATAGTACCTTTTCCTTTTACTTGACAAGGTGTATCATTTCCCATTCTTATAGATCCACCATCATAATGTTCAAGAAATTCAAATTTTCATTTATCACCAGTCATGTGATGTGTACAGCCACTATCAATAACCCAAATATCATGTTTACTAACTTTAGAGATAAGTGTTGTTTCTACATACCTTTCATCTTCATCTGAATCATCTTTCAAAGCTACAAACATTGTTTCAATATCTTCATCACTGTCAGAACTATTGTCATTATCTTTATCTTCAGCAATGTAACAAGATTTCTTACCTTTATCTTTGTAATCTTGATTATCTCTTCTATCATACTATCAGTTGCTTATGTAGTCTCGGTCATACTTTCTATCATTAGATCTATCATTTCTTTCATCATTCTTTCTGTTAGGGCATCTTGTAGGAAAATGGCCAATCTCTTTACAGTTAAAACATATCAAAGGTAGTTTACCTTTATATCTTCCTTTACCTCTGTGCAATCTTCTAACCATTAGAGCTTCAAGTTCATCTATTTCCTTGTCATCACTGTCACTGTCACGGTTATTTTTGATTATGTGTTTCTTACTAGATTTACCAATTTTCAAAGTAGACATAAATGCAGATTCCATAGATGGTACAATACCGTTATCAAAGTTATTCAGCTCAAAAGAAATCAATCTTCCAACAAGACTATCAACAATAATGTTATTTCCAGGTGTAGCTCTCATTTCATGTATTGCAGAGACTCTTATAGAATAAATAGGCAATAGAGTTCTAATAATCTTACTCACAATAGTGTCTTCATCAATAGTTCCACCAGATCCTCGAATAGCATTCACAACTTCCTTAAGTTGGGTATTGTACTATGTTATGTTCTCACCTTCCTTCATTCTCATATGATCAAACTTTCCTCAAATACTTTCATCTTTGGCTCTCAGTACATTTGCATCTCCTACATAAACTAGTGTAAGTTGATCCCACGTCTACTTGGCAGTTGTACATGTTTTGATATCTTCAAATTTTGCATCAGTAAGTGAAGAAGCAATCTCCACCATGATAAGGTTGTGTTCATGTTTTTATTTCATATGATTTGTAGTCAAAGGTCCAGAAGGTAGAATGAATTCATTATCCAGATAATTTGTGATTTTGTCTCTAATCCTTGATAGGTATAGTCTCATTCTGCTTTTCCATGTCGGGAAGTTATCCTTGTTCAACTTTGGTGCGTTTCTCTTATAAATCTTGTGATCTTGATCTTAAGTCCTTCAAAACTTTCTTCTAAGAACTGTACGCTCTGATACCAATTGTTAGAATAACTGATTCACCCCCCCCCCCTCTCAGTTATTCTAACACTAAGGATGTATATAGGATTCTTCAGATTCCTACAATGGGAGAGCACATTTATTATGATCAGGTATATGAAGGGGAGGCATGTCCTTGAGTTTTTGGAGATGTGGCCATCAGAGATCAGAATACCCGATGGAGGAATACAACACTATGAGCCACTTCCCTCAGTGTTGGCGGCATTTATTGGAGGTTTTCTGATGCTAGATAGAGGAGCACAATATTTTGTAGTTGGATGGGGACGTATATTGGAGGACATGATAGCACACCCAAGGAGATTTTCTTGGGGTTCCTGCGTGCTTGCACATTTATACCATGATTTACATTATGTGGTTTATAGGTACAGTGTTGCACTTTCTATCAGTGTAGTGTTATTATAGGTGTGGGCTTGGGACCATCTCCCTATAGAGAGACTCATTCTAGATATATTTTGTCTTGTCCATCACCCTTATATCTATGCTTACCATGGAGTGGTTGTCCAGCCTTGGTTATTAAAATTAGACTACTAAAGACACATGTTGGATGATATGGATCAGGTGCGCTGGAGGCCCTATATTGGATGTGAGCCATGGGTTGAGGATGTTGATGAGTTACCTTTTATGTTTATGCCAAGGTGGTTCATTGGTTGGACCACATTAGTGACTGAGAGAATTTTATTTATGTGTGTTTTGAGAGAGTTTGGTCGACCACAGGGCATTCCATAGGGGTTAGCACATTATGCCCCTTGTGTTGATTTTCGAGCAACATATGAGGAGGTTTTGGGTCTTAACCCCATTCCATGGATTATAGAGCATATACACTATATGTGGGTGTGACTCCCGAGTTTGTACAATGGGTTGCGTTATATCCATTCTAGATATTTACAGATCTTGTTGAGCCTATCCTGGGTATTGATAAGCGGGATAGTGATGACGATGACGACGACAACAACGACGACGATGATGACGACGACGACGATGACGACGATGATGACGATGACGACGACGACGAGGATGATGATGATGATGATGATGATGATGATGATGATGATGATGATGATGATGAGGTGATAGAGATGGGGGACCTAGATGATAGAGAGGAGCTAGGGTACAAGGTGGTAGAGGTAGGAGAGAAGGTGGGAGAGCTCTTGGTAGAGTTGTTCAGGGGAGAGGTGGATTGATTATACCTATTCCTGGGGTGGAAGTGGTCGGGGTAGGGATGGTAGAGGTAGGGATGGTGGAGGTAGATATGGTAGAGGGATAAATGGTGGAGGGAGAGGCGGAGATGGTAAAGGAAGAGGCAGAGATTATGGAGGTAGGGTTAGAGTGTGGGGTGGACATCCTCTAGTGGGATAGAAGGGACTAGTACCTCTGAGACCAAGGGCAATTTTAGTTCATGGATGGGTAGGCTGAGGTCTAAGAGTAGGTTGCCCTGGTGTACAGGGTACTCCAGTTTAGTTGGTTTCCTCGGATATTCGAGTTCCTCTTGAGGCTTCTCCTACACCCAGTTAGGATATTCAAGCATTGCAGGATAGTGTATTAGCGATACAGGGTCAGTTGACTCAGGTGACCAGTGTTAAATAGGGTTTGGTTGTAGCTATGGCTCAGATTCAGTAGAGATAGATAGCACTGGTGCCTAGACAGATAGATCCATCATCATCCAAGCCGCCAGATGTTGGTACTAATGGTGGTCCACCGTCTAGTTCAGGTGGGGATATAGGGGCTAGTGATGGACAGAGCTAGAATTGCTTCCATAGTGATGTATCTCTCAATTTCCTCTTGATGATGTATACATTTATGATAGTTTATGATGTTCTTCGATTATGGACTCTTTGATTATGGACATTTGATATATTTTCACCCTTCCTTTATGATTTATCTCCCTTGTGATGTCATCATATATTGGAATTTTGATGGTTTTATGATGATTTATGCAGATGGATGTAGTTGAATATGATTCTATCTATGCATTTTTTTCTTGCACTTATTTGATGTATATGTTCATGTATGGATGCATTGTGATATTTACAAAGATGGATATGGATATTTTACTTGTATGGATGGATACATATGGGTGTACTTATGTAACCTAAATGAATGCATTGCTTAAATGTACCATATATGGATAAATGAGTATATATGATGAGTGATCTTTATGAATATAATGCTTTAGTGTGCTTATGATGTTGGATGTAATTGCTTATGATATGAAATAATGATGTTGGACACGCTTAATGTTTATAATTATGAGATAGGCACCTAAGTAATGAGATGATGAAATGTTTTTGATATGCATGTGGAATGAACCTAAATGAAATTCAATTAATGCACTTAAATGATCAATGAACCTAAATGAATGACAAATAATGAAATGTAATTAACTAAAATGAAATTAATGCACTTAAATGATAAATGGACCTAAATGAATGATAGATAATGAAATGCAATTAACTAAAAATCAATTAATGCACTTAAATGATCAATGAACCTAAATGAATGATATATAATGAAATGCAATTAACTAAAATGCAATTAATGCACTTAAATGATCAATGAACCTAGATGAATGATAGTCTTGTTTTGGTTAAAGTCCAATATATTCCATTGAAAGGAGAATTGTTGATGCATTTTGACTTTGATGAACTTTTCACCTCCCCCTCTTGATAAATCCCATACTGATTGTCAATGCAAGATTAATCCAATATGAATGCAACTAAATTGTTGTCACTTTTAAAAGGATCAATATATTTTGTTATTATCATCATTGAGATTTTTTCTAGATCATTTTGAAATTGGTACAACCCTCACTGGTTAGATTTGAAAACCATGGTGATATGAATACCATTTTGTTCATATTCAATGTGACTAGTGTCATCACTGAGGTTTGATGATATAAGAATACTGATAAATGGCATTGATGATGATCTTATAGAGTATGGTTGTCATTGATGTCAAACCATTACATAGGTAAGAAATTTTTGTATGAGCATATAAAGGTATACCACCCGGTACATAGTTTAACCAATTGGTAACAAGAAGTCAAGAGAGACAGGTGAACATGTGAACAGGAAAATAGGTGAAGGACAAATTGGTTAAACAAGACTACTATACTATCGGTACATTGGAAGGTACAAAGAAAACAAGTATACTAAGTTTTGTGACCGTGCCACTTAGGTCACACTGGTAAAAGCCTAAATCAAGATACCACCAACCGGTCAGTTTAGCGAACAGGTAAAAGCAAAGGTTATTGAACAATTTTTTTCAATTAGTCAAAGTGGTTATGACGATGCAAGATTCAACGAATCTGGACAGAATGAAAAACATAGTACACTATTTCAAGAGTTGAATAAGTCAATTTCTTGGTACTTGTGTACAAATCTGATTATGAATTCAAGGCATATTCTAACCAATAATATTAAAGGAATATTTCACATTGGAGATAACAACTTGAAGTTTGTTATGGATGACGCGGTAAGGATTTTAATGTTTTGATGGTTTAGTTATGATTGATAAATCTATTTTGGAGGGAAACAAAAACCCTAACTAGGTTCACATCGAAGGTGAAAGGACATAAGATGATAGCTAATGTTATTGTATGATAATAATGAAGTTAGTGAAGAGTAGTTGAAGTGTTGGTTGATAGTAAGATCTTGAATAATGATTGCAAAGAATATTTTAGAGAAGATTCAAGATCGGGTGCATAGAAAGAACAGAATCCTGCAATTAACACTAAAATCTCAACCACAAAGAGATTGTTAAAGTAATTAGTATTCCCAATACTCAATAAAGGATATAAGACAAATAATAAGCATAAACGATTAATAATATGAAATCATTTCAAATAAAATGAATATGTAAACCATGTAGTCCTTCCTTTGTGTTCTCCTTCTTTATGCAATGTGGGCTCTCATAAACGAGTGCTCGATTGTATGCCAATATAAGAATCCAAATCAATCGTGGTTACCAAAATCAAAGGTTTGGGTCTCTATTTATAATATTTTATGGGTTTCAACCAAGAATCCATGATTGAAGGACGTATTGCTTGTGATTGAGGAGTTGAACTCAAAGTGAGTAGGAGTTCAACTCTGCTTGACTTCCATTATTAGGGGATTGATTGACCTATTATCAAATAGATTGGAGAGATGAATTGAATAGTTTGGTGAGTTAACAAATGGTATGGATGAGTTAGCTAATTGCATGTCTTGGAATACTGAATTGAATTAAGACTATCAAAGGATCTAATTAGCATTCAGGAGTGCATATTATAGGTCAATTTTATTGTTGTATTCCTAATAGTCAACAAGTTAAATCCCTTAACCGAGTAGTCTCTCATGAGACTTTTATTGTAAATCCCTTAATAGGGTGAACATTGTAATAGTGGGATTAAATCCTTTAACAAGGTAGTATGTAATAGGACTTTAGATACTTCTAACAAGGTATCAGTCACTCCTAGTAGGGTGAGTCACCTAGAAAGTGACATATTGTAAGCTCTTAACAAAGCACTCTTTAATATTACAGTGAGAAGATTGCGGGTGTCATCCTCACCATGGTTTTTCCCTCTGACCAAGGATTTCCATGATATAAATTTGAGTGTTATGTGTTTGGATGTATTGTCTTTTCATTCATTACACTTTTTCTTAACACTTACAATTATATGCTTATTAGTTTGGAAGTTTCTTTTGTTTTTGCTTAAGGGTTTAAGGAAAAGTCTGAAAGTTTTATTATTCCTGATTCACNTTCCCCCCCCCCCCCCCCCTCATCCCTTAACAGGGTGAACACTGTAATAGTGGGATTAAATCCTTTAACAAGGTAGTTTGTAATAGGACTTGAGATACTTCTAACAAGGTATCAGTCACTCCTAATAGGGCGAGTCACCTAGAAAGTGACATATTGTAAGCTATTAACAGGGAACTCTTTTCTATTGCAGTGAGAAGATTGTGGCTATCATCCCCGCCATGGTTTTTCCCTCTGACCAAGGGTTTCCATGATAAAAATTTGAGTGTTATGTGTTTGGATGTATTGTCTTTTCATTCATTACACTTTTGCTTTACACTTACAATTATATGCTTATTAGTTTGGAAGTTTATTTTTGTTGTTGTTTAAGGGTTTAAGGAAAAGTTTGAAAGTTTTATTATTCCTGATTTACCCCTTCCCTCCCCCCTCTCTTAGTACCTATTATTTTCAATAATTGGTATCAGATCTCAGACTCTCTAGAGGAAAAGTTTAACAACATGGGGAGTAGAACTGAGGAGATGGAAAGCTATAGGCATAGAAGAAGAAGAAGAAGAAGAAGAAGGAGGAGGAGGAGGAGGAGGAGGAGGAGGAGGAGGAATATTTTAATAAGTTGAAGCCAAAGGAACATTTACTATTTTCCAGAAAACTAGTAGAAAAGGATGAGAAGAACATAATTAAGTAGAAGTACAAAACAAAAATGTTGAGGAAAACCATTTCTATAATTTATGATCTAGTACCTAATGCAGATATTGATGAAGAAGCATCTATGATTGATCAACTCAAATTCTTAGTTGATGCAATTTCCAGTTTAGATCATGACATGGAAGAGGAAATGATTAAGAGAGAAGAGAAGAGATTAGAGAATGAAATTATGGATAAGATACTGTAGAATATTGCACTTGAGGATTTTCATTACATGAACTAGTTAAGAAAATAGGAATCATTACTTAAGGTTGGAAAAATCTTTAACATAACATCTATTCTGACCAACTTCACTGCAGAGATCAAGACAAAGAAGGAAGAACTAGAAAAAGAGTTGGTTGCACTTGTCAACCAATTGGACTCATTGAATGGCTCCAAGATGGATCACAATGCACAATGTAAAGAGTTGATACACGAGGAAATGAAACTTAAGGCATAGGAGGAAAGGATAAGGATGACATTGCTAGAGCTACAAGGATTTTTGATTCCACACATGGGAATTATACAAGCTTATCTTAAGACAGTTGAAGTATTGATAGGTACTCCAGATATGAGGACAATTATTAGTATGGAGGATATGGCTTCAAGAATAAATGGTCATAACATTTCCATAACAATACTTAAAGATTCATGGGAGCACTCTATGTCCACTACAAAGGTACATTTAAAGACTATATTTGAAAAACTATAAAATATGAACACCCTTGCATACACATTTTTTATCATAGTTTTTGACATTATTGTCAAAAAAGGGGGAGGGTATAAGTAGATCAAAAGGGGGAGTATATAGTAGTATGAGTATATAGAGGATTTATAGATTTAGGGGGAGTATGTAAGAAGACATGGAGTATAGGTTCTAAACTTTTGGATTTTTGAATATTTTGAACATTTTTTTGCGATCAATGCCAAAGGGGGAGAATGATGATATTAGAATACTAATAAATGACATTGATGATGATCTTATAGAGTAAGGTTGTCATTTCTGGAAAACCATTACATGGGTAAACAAGTTGTGTATGAGGATATAAAGTTATACCAACCAGTATGCAATTTAACCAATCGGTAATGATAAGTCAAGACAAATAGGTGAACAGGTGAACTGGAGAACAGGTGAAGGACAGATCGGTTAAAGAAAACTAGTATACTATCGATGCATTGCAAGGTAAAAAAGAAAACATGTATACTAATTTTTGTGACAGCACCACTTAGGTCACACTAGTAAAATCCTAAATGAAGATACCACCAACCAGTCAGTTTAGTGAACAGGTAAAAAGCAAAGGTTATTGAATTTATTTTTTTCAATTGGTCAAAGCAATTATGACGGTGCAAGATTCAATGAATTTGAACATAATGAAAACATAGTACATTGTTTCAAGAGTTGCATATGTTAATTTCTTGGTAGTTTTGTACATATATGATTATGAATTCAGAGCATATTCTAACCAATAATATTGAAGGAATATTTCACATTGGAGATAACAACTTGAAGTTTTTTATGGACGACATGGTAAGGATTTTAATGTTTTGATGAGTTAGTTATGATTGATAAAGCTATTTTGGAGGGAAACAAAAACCCTAATTAGGTTTACAATCGAAGGTGAAAGGATATAAGATGATATTTTTTGATATTGTCTGAGAGTGATGAAGTTAGTGAAGAACAGTTGAAGTGTTGGTTGATAGTAAGATCTTGAACAATGATTGCAGAGCAAATTTTAGAGAAGATTCAGGATCAGGTCTAGAGAAAGAACAGAGCATCAAAGGATCTGATTAGCATTTAGGAGTGCATACTACATGTCAATTTTATTGTTGTATTCCTAACAGTTTCAACAAGTTAAATCCCTTAACTGGGTAGCCTCTCACAAGACTTTTAGTGTAAATCCCTTAACAGAGTGAACACTATAATAGTGGGATTAAATCCTTTAATAAAGTAGTCTTTAATAGGACTTTAGATACTTCTAACAAGGTATCAGTCACTCTTAATAGGGTGAGTCACCTAGAAAGTGACATATGGTAAGCTCCTAACAAAGCACTATTTTCTACTGCAGTGAGAAGATTGTGGGTGTCATCCCCACCATGGTTTTTCCCTCTGACCAAGGTTTTCCATGATAAAATATGAGTGTAATGTGTTTGGATGTATTTTCTTTTCATTCATTACACACTTGCTTTACACTTATAGTTATATGCTTATTAGTTTGGAAGTTTATTTTGTTTTTGCTTAAGTGTTTAAGGAAAAATATGTTAGTCCTAATGCACCCCCCCCCCCTCTTAGTACCAATTATTTCCAGCAATTTTGTAAATCAGTGAAATCGGTACAACCCTCACTAGTTAGATTTGAAAACCATGGTGATATGAATATCACTTTTGTCAAATTCAATGATGCAAGTGGATCTTGGCATTGAGGTATGAATAACCTAAATGGCCTAAATATCCTTTTGTATAAATAGACAAAGAATTAATTCCTTCCATATGTCAATGTCCTTTATGATTCTTTGATGATCATGTCTTTAGACTGTTTTGCATACTTCTTTGAATCAATCCTACAAGCAGAAAACTAAGAAAATAGCATGCTTGATCATTTGTCCTCTTGTCAAAATACATCCTTTAGTTGCTAAAGATACATTATGTCAAAAATAAAGAAACACATTTGAATCTCTTAGCCATTGTTATTTGATCCATAGGTTCAAAAGATTTTAATCCATTTTCTTCCATTTTGATATTGTTCGAGTTGTTTGATTTGATGTTTGGGTTTGATTTTGATGTGTTGTTTTTTATTGTGGTTGAAAGTTTGAATGGTTTGACATGTGATGATTTAGATTGATTGAGAAGTTTAAATGTCCTGATTCTTGATCTTGGTTAAGTGTATCTTCTTGTGTTTGTTTCAATGATAATCTCCCAAAGTTTGGATTCTTACCCCTAGTTTGGATTTTGACAATGATAATGGACTAAGACCATTTCCAAACCATGATAAAAGTGTGCTTGGATGACGACTCTATGCAAATTTTGGGGGTTTATTATGACTATGTACAAATGATGGAATACAAACAAATATCTACAAGGATGGTGGAAAATGAAAATGTAATGCTTGATAGATAAAGGAGCTCAACAAATAGCGCTTGTTTACCAGGTTTTCACTACTTGGATTACTTACATTTTTTTCTCTTTTTATTTTCTTTTTTTGCTACCAAGGTGCCTATTTGGTAGGTTTTCACTTTTTCTCTTTTTCAATTTTTTGTATTTTTTATTTTTTAATGTTTTTGCTTTCTTCAAGATCCATATTTACTATTTTTTATGTCTTTTCAGGTTCACTTTTCTGCTATACAAATAGATATTCTTTCCTCTAATACTCTTTTATCTAATACTCTTTCAACTGATCAGGTATAGAACCTCTAAAGAAGAATTTTTTTTATGGGCTCTTCATATTATTCTCCATCACACATGGCTAATTTGTAGGTTCATGTGCCATATGATGACATGATTACAAAGGGTTCTAGCCACCTCAAATTTCCCTTTCTTTTCTCTTTCTAATTTATTTATGGGGTTCTCTCTTAGGAAGAGGTCACCAACTTGGAACTCTCTAGGCTTGATCTTTTTATTGTAATTCCTTGACATCCTCTTTTGATAGAATTTTAGGTGATCATATGCTTGGTGTTGATGCTCCTGGAGTAATTATAGTTCTTCCAACCTAGAAACCCTATAGTCTTCATCTTTCAGTATGCCATGTAGAGAAACTCTAAGGGATGGAATCTCTACCTCGAACAATAAGACTGAATCATCTCCATAAACTAGAGAAAATGGTGTATCTCCTGTAGGTGTTCTAATGCATGTCCTATAAGCCCAAAGTGTTGGATTTAACTTAATGTTACAATCCCTTCTTGTATCATCAATTTTCTTCTTAAGGATCTTAAGGATGTTCTTGTTAGAAGCTTTTGTTTATCCATTTCCTCGTGGATAGTAAATGGAAGAGAAATGTTGAATGATATGGAACTTTTCACATAACTCTTTGACATCCTTATTTTTAAATTGTCACTCATTATCTGTGATGAGTGCATGTGGGATACCATATCTACAAATAATGTGATTTAAGATAAACATGGAAATATGCTTCCTTGTTGTCGTTGATAAGGGTACAACTTCCACCCATTTTGTAAGATATTTTATTGCAGATGTAATGTATTTATGACCATTTGAAGAGGGTGGATAAATAATCTCAATCAAACCAAAACCATTGATAAAAGGGCCAAGGTGTTGTCAGTGGATGGATCTCTTGTGTTGGCACACCTATCAGGTTCCCATGGTATTGGCACTTTTGGAAAATCTTTACAAACAGGCATGCATCCTTCTCCATTGTTGGACAATAATACCTCATCCTAATGAGTTTCTTTGATAAGGTAAATCCACTTTAGTGTGACCCACAAATACCCTCGTGAACGTCTTGTAAGGCAGTTTTAGATTCCTCACCCTCTAAACATCTAAGTAATGTCCCATCAAGACCTTTTAAATACAATGTGTTAGCTATAAGGGTAAAATGAGAGGCTTTGTGTATAAGGTTTCTCTTTTCATTTCAGGATTGGTCCAATGGTAGGGTATTGTCTTTTAGATATGTATAGACAGGACCATACCAAGTAGAGTTAGGATCTACAATTAGAAAAATTATTTGGGAATTGGGATGGTCATATGCATGTTTAACCAATTATTCCACCAAGAACTCATATCTTTCATTTTGATCAGGTACTTGCATAAGTCAAGATAGGGTAGTCATGACATCTACTCCTATATTCTCAACAATTGGTATTTTCTCAAATGTGATAAATACAAAATATTTCTTAAGATCATCAACCATCCTTTTGTAAGGCATGAGTTTTTCATCTTTGGTTTGGTATTCATCATTAATTTGATTAGTGACCAATTTGGATTCACCATAGATTTGTAATTCGGTAATTCTCCATTCCAAGGCCATCTTGAGTCCAATCACAAGTGTTTCATATTTTGTTGTATTATTGGTGCATGGGAATATTAGTTTATATGATTTTGGTATTGTGCAGCCTTGAGGTGTAATTAAAAGAACTCCTTCCCCCGAGCCATGTTGGAGTATATGACCCCTCAAAGTATAATGTCAAGGTGTGAGGTACAAGTGTAAGAATACGTGCATATAGAAATTCTATTTGTAGAGGTTCTTCACTTGATATTGGAGACTCTTCTAGATGATCCGCTATGACTTTTCATTTGATAGCTCTTCCATCTACATACTCAATGTCAAATTCACTTAATACCATGACCCACTTAACCAACCTTCTTATGAGATAAAATTTACTAAGAATATACTTTAATGGATCTATCTTAGTAATTAGCTTGATTTTATGTGCTAGCATGTAATGTCTTAACTTTTGGGAAATAAAAATTACTACTAGACATTCCCTCTCTATAAAGGTGCAATTGAACTCATATTTCACCAAAGTTATACTAATGTAGTAGATTTCTTTTTGTTTTCCTTGATCATCTTCTTGTGCTAATAAAGTTCTCAAGTACTTTTTCATTGTCAATATGTAAATTATCAAAGGCTTTCCTTGTTAGCATAACTGATACAGTGATACTAAGTGGTGCATTGATGAATATTGGTACATATTTGATGATAGGTGAATCAGTTATTTGGTTGTCATTGATGTCAACTGATTGACTTAGTGTTTTCAGTATGTTACCAGATATTGTGTAAGTGAATTATGAGTTTCAGTATGTTTCTGAAGTTACTATTCTAATGAAATAATA
This sequence comes from Thuja plicata, assembly GCA_018584345.1. Classification (NCBI taxonomy): domain Eukaryota; kingdom Viridiplantae; phylum Streptophyta; class Pinopsida; order Cupressales; family Cupressaceae; genus Thuja; species Thuja plicata. Next base: position 1,984,917 of record MU224326.1, on the reverse strand, counting down.
TGTCATGTGTTGTGATGATAAATTTCCATCATGACTTTTGATATGAAGTATTGAGTTGGTTATGTTTGAATGAAATCAAACAGGGTAACTGCTAAAACAAACAGTGACAGACTGCAAGTGATTTGAATGTTATCTCAAATTGGTAAACTATTTGGTGGAGCGGTCATAGGATATGATTGTGAACTATGTCCAGATACTATGTTTGGGATAGTGACTCATATTTTTGACTAATACAACTATTTTATTGTAATTGAAGTGGTGTTAAAAGAATGAAAAGGTAAATAGGACAGAGTTGTTGAATAGGTTATAAAGACTTGTGAATCGGTGAAGAAATTTGAAGTGGCAATAGGATTGGTGATGTTTTTTGTGAAGTAGAAAGATAGTTCAGTGATTTGTGGAAATACTTGACATCACATTTCTTGAGGTATGCGTTTGAGGTGGATTCTTCAAGAAGTTTCTTTTTGGTCAAAAGAGTTTTTAAAGATGGCTCAACTACCAAGGAAAATCCATTTGTAAGTCGACGCGGTCATAGAATTTTTTTTATGAGCTCTTACATAAATTGTATCTTACCTAATGTGATCTAGATCATTCATATCTCATATCTAGGGTTTGTTTTAAGTCATTGGAAGTAAATCTATATATGGGAAAGTTGAAGAAGAATTTTATGATCTGATTGTGAATTGCAGAAGGATTGGGTGACAAAGAAAGTAAAAGAATCAAGTGTGGTCAAGCGGTGGAAGAGTATAGACTATGGAGAACATAGCTTAATTGGGTATGATCATGCAGAGGTAGTGCAATTTCACATATCACTTTATTTGTTTCTTTTTAACCATTTTAATAGTGAAATCCCTTAACAAGGTGGATCCTAACATATCTTTTTTGAAAGTCCTCTAACAAGGTGGCATTAGAATTGAATGTTCTAAGTCCTCTAACAAGGATAATCCTAATAGGGAAAATATCCTAACATATCTAAATAAAATCCCTCAACCAGGTAGCACCTAACAATGCTTTGGTAATATTTAACAGGGTAAGCTCCTAACAGGGAGTATTCCAGGAAAGTACAGATTTTGTGGGTACCAAATCACACCATGGTTTTTTCCCATTTTGGTTTCCATGAGAAAAACTATGGATTTTACATCATGTGATTGATTACTTGTGGATGAATTCTTTGAAAGTTCTATTTATACTAATTATTTTTGAATTTTTTGGTGCATAGAGCTTGAAGAAGTTAAAATCAGTGAATTTGTTGATTATTGATTCACCCCTCCCCTCTCAATAATTAGACCTATATTAACAATTGGTATCAGAGCCTTGGTTCCCTGACTGTGAAAGATTAACATCTTGAGGGAAAATATCTGAAGATGTATAGTAAGGAAGAAGCTAAGTTCACTAAGGACAACTTCTCTACATGGGTATGCAAGATGGGGCTGCATCTATCAGGCATTGGAGAGAAAGCATTTGATCATCTCACAACTAATTATGCTCAACCTTCTAGCACCCTAACTGGTGAACAAATAAAGATAAAGATGGAGCATAACTATGTAATGATAGAAACAGCAAGTGCTCAATCTGATGGTGAGTTTGTAGATATCAAAGAAATGGATAATGCTAAAGATATGAGGGACAAGTTGATAACAGTTCATGATGGTGATGTTCATCTTCAAAAAGAAAAGGTGGACAGTCTCAGAGGAAGTATGATGAAATGAGAATGCATGAAGGAGATAACATTTCTCAATAAAATAATAGGCTAAAGGAGGTTGTTTCTGCTATCAAAGGAGTTGGTGGTCAACTTGAAGAAGATGAAGTGGTAAGTAAAATCTTGAGAACCCTACTACCATAGTACGCTATTAGAGTCTCTGTTATACCAGAACTGAGATCTATTAATCCTACAAATATGCCTCTAGATTTCTTGGTTGGAAAACTTACTACTTTTGAGTTAAGTAACTTTGATAATAATATGCCTAGAGTAGAAACTGCAGTTAAAGCTTCCCTAACCATTGGTTCATCAAATAAAGGAAAAAAAGTCCTTAATAGATTTGAAGAAAATTGTGATTATGATTCTATCTTGTATGAGGAAAGAGAACAAGAAGATTTGGAAGCACTACTAGCAAGGAGATTACTTGGAGGAAAAGGAAAGCATAAAGGTAAAATTCCCTTAAAATTCTTTTCAAGTAACAAAATTGGTCATATTGCATCTAGGTGCCCTGAAAATGATAGGTAGGATAATCCCAACAGATTTGGGAACTTTAAAAGACAAGAGTAAGAAGGCATGTTACCTAGCAGAAGATGGAGTGACTCATGAACAATCAGATGGTAGAAATGACGAGGAAGAGATAGTCTTTGTTGCAGTCAAAGAAGCACCCTCAACTGGTGTAGATGGAGATAGTGAGGAAAAAGACCTGACTTCACGCATGAATTGCAATTATGACTAGATAATAGACAGTGGGTGTACACATCACATGACTGGTGACAAAAAAAAATTATTTCAATGGAAGACTATAATTGAGGTGCAGTCAAATTTGGTAATGGTTCTCTATGTGTGGTAAGAGGTAACGGTTCAATAGCACTTAATGATAACACTAATTATGATTATGTTTATTGGGCTAATGGATTAAAGTATAAACTCTTAAGTGTTTCTCAGTTTGAGTAACAAAGGTTTTAGATTGGAATTTAGTAATGGTGTTTGCAAGATCTTAGGAACATCTAGAGATTTGATTGCTACTGGTGAAGAGACTAGAGATAACCTATTATGATTGAACTCTACTAATAAACATTGCTTGTTTGCTAAAGTTGAATACTGGTGGCTATGGCATAAAAGATTTTTTCATGTTAATTTTGATAATCTGGTAAAGGTCAGTAAGAAAATATTTGTTAGAGGTTTTCCTACTTTAGCTTTAAGCCTGATAATGTTATGTGTAAGGAGTGTCAATAGGGAAAGTTAACTAGTTCTAGCTTTACTAGTAGAGTCTATTCATCTCAAATTATTCTTGACCTTGTACACACTGACTTGTGCGGACCAATGAGAACTAAGAGCTACTATGGAGATAGGTACTTTATCTTGTTTGTCGATGATTACTCAAGAATGATGTCGGTTATGTTTTTGAAGGATAAATCTCATGCATTCTACATGTTTAAGGTGTATAAAGAAAGAGTTGAAAAAGAAACAGGTAAAGCACTTAAGTGTCTTAGATCTGATAGAGGAGGTGAGTTTATCTCGCATGAGTTCACAACATTCTGTGAAGAAGGTGGAATCAAGAGACAAATATCAGCACCAAGGACACCTCAGCAAAATGGAATTGCAGAGAGAAGGAACATATCCATAATTGATTGTACAAGGACACTTTTGATACAAAAAGGAGTGGCTCAAATATTTTGGAGAGAAGTTGTAAGTACTATTGTCTATACTTTGAACCGATTAGAACTTTAGAAAGGTACAAACAAAACACCTTATGAGTCATGGTATGGTCATACTCCTAGTGTAAATTATTTCAAAAAATTTGGAAACAAATATTACATAAAGAAGAATGAACAAAATGGTAAATTTGATTCTAAGAGATGAATGGATATTCCTAGGGTATTCTAATAGAAGTAAAGCTTATAAGTGTTTGAACAAGTGTACTAACAAGATGGTTGAAAGTGCCAATGTTAGAATTGATAAATTTTTTGAGAAAAATGAGGAAGATAGAAAAAAGGATATGGAAGACTATGACAGGTTTGTTTATGTTCAACCGGTGGAGCCATACATAGTACCACAGATGACTGAAGTGGTGAATGATCCACTACTAGTGAGTGATGATGAAGGTAACCAAAGAACAAAACTAGTACTCCCAATGTATGTGAAAATTAATCACACACGAGATCAGATTATTGGAGATAAAAATGTTGGAGTGATGACAAGGAGTAAGGTAAGGGAAAGCACTTGTCTACTATCTAAATTAGAACCTAAAACTGTTAAAGATACTTTGGAAAATGATGATTGGCTTAAGGCTATAAAAGTGGAATTAGATCAAATAGAGAAGAAGAATACATGGACTTTAGTACCTAGACCTAGTGACAAGAATGTTATAGGTACTAAATGGATTTTTGGGAATAAGTTGAATGAGAAAGGAGAAGTGATCAGAAACAAGGCAAGGCTAGTTTGCAAAGGGTATGCACAAGAAGAAGGATTGGACAATGGTGAGACCTTTTTACATTTTGCTAGACTTGAAGGTGTAAGGATACTTTTGGAATATGCTTCTTATAAAATTTTTAAGGTCTATCAAATGGATGTCAAATATGCTTTTCTAAATGGTGTGTTAGAAGAAGAAGTATACATTGAACAACCTCAAGGTTTTACTACTGAAAAAGTTGAACACGTGGTATGTAAATTGCATAAAGCATCGTATGGATTGAAACAAGCTCCAAGAGAATTTTATGAAAGGCTCATGCTTATCTTATTCGGATAGGTTTCACAAGAAATAGTGACAATAGCAGTGTATATCTAAAATATGAAAATGAAGACATGATATTGATTGCTGAAATTTTTGTTGATGACATAATATTTGGTGGAAATGAAGCATTGAGTAGATCATTTGTAGAAGAAATGATGAAGTAATTTGAAATGTCCATGATAGGAGAAATCAAATTCTTTACAAGTCTTCAAGTACAACAGATAAGGAAAGGGATATACATCAGTCAATCCAAGTATGTGAAGGATATTCTAAATTTTTTTGGCATGGATGACTCAAAACCACTGGGAAAACCTATGGTCACAGGCTGAAAACTATCTAAGGAGGATGAATCCAAAGAGGTAAATGAAACTCTATATAGATCCCTGCTCGATAAACTATAGTATATTGTGCATAGTAGACTGGATATTGCACATGGTGTTGGTGTTGTTGCAAGGTTTTCCTCAAACCCAAAGGACTCACGTATGGTTGCAGTAAAGAGGATCTTTAGATATCTCAAGGGGACTGAATATATGGCCTATGGTATGGTAAGGATGAAGATTCCTCTTTGAATGTGTTTACTGATGCAGATTGGGAAGGAATTGTCAATGATAGGAAGAGCACAAGTGGTGGAGCGTTATTTCTTGGTGAAATATTAGTCTCCTGGACTAATAAAAAGCATAATAGTATTTCTCAATCTACTACAGAGGAAGAGTATGTTGTTGATGCTCTCAATTGTCAGCAAGTGGTATGGATAAGATAGATTCTTGAGGGAATTAATGAGGTCATTGAACCGGTTGTTATCTATTGTGATAACACTAGTGCAATAAACATTTCCAAGAATCCAGTGATGCACTCGAAGACAAAGAACATTGCAATAAAATATTATTTCCTAAGAGAGTAGGTATAGGAGAAGGAGGTAACACTTGACTATGTGTCTACTAAAGAAAAATTTGGTGATATATTCACCAAGAAATTACCAAAGGATACCTTTGAGTATCTCATAGGTAGATTAGGGGTTATTCCCCTATATGAAGTTAATTAGAGGATGATGTTGATTGCATAAGTTCATATGTATTTATCAGAATATCATATGTGTGAATTTATGTAGTGGTGGACTAATCCATAAGGGAGAAGCCTTAGTATGATGTTGTAATATAGTGATGAGGAAAGAATAAGCAAGGATCAATCAAGTATAAACAAAGATGACTGAATGTTTAAACATCTTTGGCATTATTGTCAAAGGGGGAGAATATATATTTCATATAGAGGGAACATATGTAATTGACAAAAGAGGAGAATATGTATGAGAACAAGAGAAGAACATATGGGATGGGATGAAAGGGGTAGTATATGAAGATGACGAATCAATATAACAGAGTGAGCGTACATATGATCATAGGTATAGACAGAGGTGGAAACATTTTGTAGAAGTTAGTATGCAGATTGCCATCAGAGAGACAGAGTGTTGTCATGAACTCAACAAGGTGATATCAATAAGAATTCCAAAGTTAAGAAAATATAAGAGTGTTGCCATCAATGCCAAAGGGGGAGATTGTTATCATAACTGATGCAGTGATGCTAAGTAGTGCATTGATGAAAATTGGTAAAGATTTGATGACATGTGAATCAGTGATTTGGTTGTCATTGATGTCAACTAATTGACTTAGTGTTTTTAGTATGTTACCAGATATTGTGTAATTGAATTATGAGTTTTAGTATATTTCTGAAGTTGTTATTCTAATGAAAGGATATGCCATGTGTTGTGATGTTAACTTTTCCATCGTGACTTTTGATATGAAGTATTGAGTTGGTTATGTTTGAATGAAATCAAACTAGGTAGTTGCTAAAATAGTCAAGGACAAACTACAAGTGATTTGAATGTTATCTCAAATTGGAAAAATATTTGGTGGAGCGGTCACAAGATATGATTATGAACTATGTCCAGATACTATGTTTGTGACCGCGACTCATATTGTTGACCGGTATAACTAGTTTATTGGATTGGAAGTGTTGTTAACAAAATGAACAGGTAAACAGGATAGAGTTCTTGAACAGGTCATGAATATTTGTGAATCGGGGAAGAAATTTGAAGTGGCAATAGGATCGGTGATGTTTTTTGTGAAGTATAAAGGTAGTTCTGTGATTTTTGGAACATACTTGACATCACATTGCTCGAGGTATGCGTTTGAGGTGGATTCTTCAAGAAGATTCTTTTGATCAAAAGAGTTTTTTAATATGGCTCAACTACCAAGGTAAATCACTTTGTAATCTGACACAGACAGAGAAAAATGTTTTATGAGTTGTTAGATACATTGCATCTTACCTAATGTGATCTGGATCATTCATATCTTAGATCTAGGGTTTGTTTTAAGTCGATGGAAGTGAATCTATATATTGGAAAGTTGAAGAAGAAGTTTATGAGTTGATTGTGAATTGTAGAAGGATTAGGTGATAGAGAAAGTAAAAGAATCAAGTGCGATCAAGATGTGGAAGAGTATAGAGTATGGAGAATAATTTCATAGCTTAATTGGATCTGATCATGTAGAGGTAGTGTAATTTCACATATCACTCTATTTGTTGCTTTCTAACCATTGTAATAGTGAAATCCCTTAACAGGGTGGATCCTAATAGATCTTTGTTGTAAATCCTCTAACAAGGTGGCATTTGAATTGAATGTTCTAAGTCCTCTAACAAGGATGCTCATAACAAGGCAAATATCCTAATAGATCTAAAGGCAAATCCCTTAACCGGTTAGCACCTAACACTGCTTTTTAACCTTTAACAGGGTAAGTTCCTAACGTGGCGTATTCCAGAAGAGTACATATTTTGTGGGTACCAACTCACACCGTGGTTTTTTTCCCATTTGGGTTTGCACGAGAAAAATATGGTGTTTACATTGTTTGATTGATTACCTGTGGATGAATTCTTTGAAAGTTTTATTTATACTAGTTTCTATTGAATGTTTTGGTGCATAAAGTTTGAAGAAGTTAAAATCAGTGAATTTGTTTATTACCGATTCACCCCTCCCCTCTCAATAATTAGACATGTAATAAAATTCTTGGTATTGGAGCCATTAGGATGGGAGGATTCATAAAATATTTCTTCAAAAGAGCAAAGGCTTATTCATATTTGTTTTCCCATTTGAATAGAATGTCTTTATGTAGCAATTGGGTAAAAGAATGATATTTTCTGCCAATTGTGATATGAATATCCTTATGGATTATAACTTTCCTTGCAAAGACCTGAATTGGATAATGTTTCTTGGTGCCCCCATTTCCATGATGGATTTGACTTTTCCTGGATACACCTTTATTCCTTAGGCTGAAATAATGTACCCTAACAACTTTCCTAATTGTCCACTCCAAATGCACACTTTTGGGGGTTTAATCTCACTTTGAATTTTATCAATCTTGTGAATATTATGTCAAGTATTAGGAGAAGTTCATCTCTTGTATAATATTTTTCTATAATATCATCTACATAGTCTTCCATGAATGTGTGCATCATGTCATGGAAAATGGTTTTCATAGCTCTTTGGTATGTAGTGCTGACATATTTTTAGACCAAAATGCATTACATTCCAACAAAAGGTACCCCATGCACATGTAAAAGCAATTTTTTCCTAATCTTCAGGTGCTATCTTTATTTGATTGTATCCCAAAAATCCATCCATTAAGGAGAACATAGATTTCCATGTTGTCAGGTCCACTATTGTATCAATGTCTGGAAGAGAAAAATCATCCTTGGGACATGCCTTGTTTAAATCTCAGAAAATTGTACAAATTCTTATGCTTTTATCAGATTTTGAAACATCTATTATATTTGAGATCCATGTTGCATATGATATAGGCCTAATAAACCCTATATCTAAGAGTTTTTTCAATTCTGCCTCAACCAACAAGGCTACATGTGGGTTAATCTTCCTCAACTTATGTTTCATTGGTTTGACTCTTGGAGCTATATTGAGATGATGCATTTCAAATTGGGGTCTAATTATGACATATCAACATATGACCATTAAAAATTCACTTGTCTTACCTTTAAAAAATCAATGAATTTCTCCCTTTCTTCTTTGGATAAGATGTTGCTAAATTGGTGATCTTAGGTTCTGCCTCAGTTCCAATTTTTATCTTCTCTATTGGCTCAATCAATATAAATGACCTCTCTTCATAGTGTTTAGTTAAAGTGTCAAGCTTCTCATCCTTAGGTGCCTCAATTAGGTTTTCACCTTTGGATATGTCATTTATTTTTACTTTTTCTAATCTAGTACTGCCACGTGGTGGTCTTCACCACTAGATATTTTATTTTTTCTTTTGTTTTTGTGACTAAGAAAATTGGCACTTCCCCCCATTACTGCCTCTTTATATGATTCTTGGGTGGAAGATGGTTGAACCGCATTGAGGTACATGGCAATAGAATAGTCATTTGGAAAGGTGTTGATTTCATTTGGATTAATTTGATCCAAATCAATGAGTTCGGGATGGATAAGAGGTAAGGAAACATTGGGGGGATTTAGGTCTATGGGAGTTAATGTCCGAACTTTGTTATATCTATATTCATACATTGTATAATTGAGATCTATGACATGAGATTGTTCCAGATGGTCCATAGAGTTTGGATCTATATCTTCCTCGCTAGAGTATTCATGAATTCATTGTGAATCTAACTCTTGTAAAGTAAACCTAGAACTTTGTCCCGATAAGAACGTAGGTAAGTATGGCTCTCCTACCCACTCATACCTTCAACTTGGTGTTTCCTTTGATATAGATATCTATGGGTGGATCATATCAACTTCATTTTCATGGTATGACTCTTCGGATAAGGAATCCCATTCCCATTTTGTTGAATCATCATCACTATATGATTCTAAATTTGAAATCTTCTCATAGATTTAGGGAAGATTATTTTTGGTACATCTTGTTTCAAAATAAACCACCCCATTTTTCTTAGTAGGAGATTGGAAATTAGCTTCAATAGCTTCTAATGGTCCTTTGTTGATCCTTTGTTTTTCCTCCCAAGAGGACCCAATCCTTGGTAACCCATTTTCTGCATGTTTTGAAAACCTTTCCCATATTGATGTGTGGGAATGTTAATGTGTTGTACCCTTTCATTTTTTTCTTCCTCGTCCTTATATAGACAATTTAGGATGTTATTATCTTCTTTTATCTCAGCTGATGTAGTAGCCCTCATAAAATTATCATTATATTTGTGAAAAGATGTCTGTTTGAAACAAAAGGTTTTCCATGATACTTTGGAGAAATTGGTAAATCTACCATTGATAAGGAATATTCTCCTACCCCTTTGTGAATTTTCTTCAATTCCTTCTCAAAAGTCTTCATTAGAGTATCCATTTTCTGATAATGGGTTTCTTTTTCCTTCCCCTTTTCTAACCTGGTACTTTTTTATTATGTATCTCCTTGGTTAAGAGTATTTTAATTCGAAGATCTATGATCTTCATCATTAGAATTCAAGGGAAAAACTCCTTCTTTACCCTTATTTGATGTTGATGAACTATCATTTTCACTATTTGAACTAGTGAAATCTCCTTTTTCTTTTTCTTGCTCTTTGGACGATGACCATATACTAAGAATTTTCTCTTTATCTTTTTATAAGGATTAATTTGATGTGGAAGCCTAATTATTATGTGGCACAAAGGAATCCATAATAGGTTTGATGTTATTGCAATATTGAAACGGGTTAAGGTCTTCATTGATTTTTATTTCATGTCCAAGATAATAAAAAAAGACTTTAAACATTGATGATAAGTAGAAGGCGTGACTTACATCTCATGTATCCATGACCTTCCCAAAAATATGTTGTAGATCAATTTGAGATCTAGTACCGGGAAAACCATCTCCTTTTCAATAGGTCCTACTTGAATGGGTAGAATGACAATTCCTTTAGAAGATCTCTCTTCATCATCATAAGATTTAACGATTATTTTCCTCTTAGGATCCACGAACTATTCAAAATATTCCAAGGCTTCAACAATATTTAAAGTACATATATTTAAATTAACCCCTCCATCTATCAAGACTCTCTTGACCCAATGCTTTGTTAGAATAACTCAGGGGGGGTGAATCAGTGGCCTCTAAAATATTCCAATAAATTAACCCAAAAACTTATTACCACAATTATAAGCCTCTAGTTATCTTTAGTCCTACAAGATGTATTCCCTGAAATAATCTTATTAAATAACTATTGCTCGGAGTTCACTGTTAAACCTTATTCTTAAGCTTTACCAATTAGCAGTCTATCATTTACCGAAATACAGTAGATAACTTAGTTTTTACTGATCAATCATGTTTTAGTAATGTGTAAAGCAAAAAATAAAAGCAATGAATCATAAACACATTTGACACATGGAAACCTTGTTAAGGGAAAAAACACTTGGGACCGGTAACCCAAAATTTTCACTCTTCAAAAGTGAGCTTGGTGAAGAGCCAACCCTGTTAAAGGTTACAAACACACTGTTAAGTGCGACCTTGTTAGAGGATTTATCACTAACATTTAATCACTTGATATCTGGAATTTCACTATGCTATCTTCATGAATTAAACTTTTGATTCCCCTTGGGATGTATCTCAATATATAAAGGATTGTTAGATCTTGATTGGTTAAGAGACTTTTTGATCCAATGGTTAAATTGAAATAGTATATGATATGTTCATATAAACAACTTAACCTTGTATATGTTTGGATATATTGTAATCTCATAATACCTTTCTGATCAATGTTTCCTTTCAATGCCTTTTCTCAACTTCTTTCTGCTAAGTGATGTTGTGCTTCTCTGTTGCTCGGTGTTGGCTGAAATATTTAGCTCTGTTCTTTAGCTTGATTGATCAAGACTGTATGAAGTTTTTCTTCACTAGTATTCTCTCTAGCATCCTCTTCTCTATTCACCCCTAATTCATAATGAATTAAATTGTCTCTTTATAGACATGATTTCACCATTTCTAAGTCCTTGACTTTCTTGTTCTTGGCATGATCCGCAATTCTTGCATTTCTTTCTTTAAAGCTTTACTTCAATTTTATCATGCAGATTTCTCTTTGAAAACTAGAATAAAATGAATTTAAAACTCTTTCTTATCTCTAGATTTTAACTTGTCAATGAAAACAATGTTATCAACTAGTTAACTCCATATTTAGCTCTTGCCAGCTAAGTCTTTTATCATTTCTGAACTTTAGTTCTTTCCGGTGTTTAACTCCTTGTTAGCTACGGTCTTGACTTTAGTTGTCCTCGGGCATCTCTGTCCATCGGGGTTGTTTGTCCGTCGGGTAACATTGTGGTTCTGCTTGTTGGTAATGCTTTCTCAGGTTTCTTGCTCGGGTATCACTATAACTTTCCTCTCGGGGTTCTCTATCCATCGGGGTGCACTGTTCGTCGATGTTTGTTGTCACTTAGTGCATTCTGAACTTTTATGCATTATTGATAGCATAACCTTTATCTCTTTGGTTCTTTGAAGTCTTTGACACTTAGTATATAACCAATCAGATTATATCAAGTTGAAATCAATGACAATACAATACATTAACTGATTTGATGTCTTGCATTAACTTTCTACAACTTGGTGATCATCAACTTAACATCTTCAAACATTCAATCAGTTATTGTTCATCAATCTCTCCCTTTAGCATCGATGGAAACACACTACATAGTACTAATAAAATATGAAATATATCAGTTGTATTTCATCAATCTACCAAATTTATTATACTATAACCAATACAAATGTATGGCTCTCGGTAAGCTCTTCTAGCTTATGTTAGAATGAATTTAGAATAACTAAGAGGGGAGGGGTGAATCATTTATCCTCAGGTATAGATGTAGTAAAATAAAACTTTCTGATTTTCAGATCTACTCAGCAGCAGTAGCATAAGTCGACAAATTTAATCATGCAGTTTACTGTCAAATGAAATTAGCTTGTAAAAACATAACAATAAAGAAAACCATAGGCATTCATACAAGTTGACACAAGTATTTAACATGGAAACCCAATATGGGAAAAACCACCAGTAACATGCTACCAAGTTTTCACTCTTCTGAAGTGATGCCCTGTGAGGAGCCAACCCT
>MU224326.1:1949779-1967705 GCA_018584345.1 Thuja plicata | reverse complement strand
TAGGGTTTCAAACTTATCTTTGTCACCAGTCATATGATGGGAACAACCACTGTCAATGATCCAACGATCATTTTTGCTCATATAAGAGATTAGTGCAGTTTTCTCATCATCATCAGAATCTTCTTTCTTTGCAACATAAACAACTTCTATATCATTGTCATCAGAATTATCAGTGTCATTGTCAAAAGTTTCTTCAGCAATATAACAAGATTTCTTACCTTTGTCTTTTTAGTCCTTATATTTCCTAAAGTCTCGGTCATCTTTATATCTTTGTATTCCTTGTATTTGTTGTCCCTTCTTTCATCTTTTTCATTCTTATCAGGACATCTAGCAACTATATGACCAACTTTATTGCATGAGAAACAAATAATAGGAAGTTTACCTCTGTACTTTCCTTTTCCTCGGGATAGTCTTTTAGCCATAAGTGCTTCAAGTTCTTCAAGATCATCCTCAGAAGTGTCATTGCCATTGTTCACATGTTTCTTTCCTTTCTTAGATTTATTGAGAACCAACTGTGATCTAAAAGCAAAATCAATCCCTTGTGGATTATAGTTATCATAATTTGACATTTCAAATGCAGTGAGTCTACGTATCAAATTTTCCATATTCAGATTATTGTTGGGAGTACATCTCAATTCTTGAATTGTAGAAACTCTAATAGCATATATAGGAAGTAAAGTTCTCAGTACCTTTCTTATTATGGTGTTCTCATCAATTGTTCCATTAGCTCCTCTAATGGCATTTACAACTTCTTTCACTCTACCATAGTACTGAATGACATTTTCACCTTCTTGCATTTTCACTTCATCAAACTTGCCTCTTAGACTTTCTGATTTAGCTCTCAGCACATTAGTGTCTCCACCATAGATAGTTGCAAGTTTTTCCGACATCTATTTTGCATTTGTGCAGCTCTTTATATCATCAAACTCTGAATAGCTCAATGAGGAGGTGATCTCCAACATTGCTTGATTGTGTTCTTGCTTTTCTTTTAGTTATGCAGCTGTGAGAGGAGCAGTAGGTGATACATAGTCATTTTCAATAAGTCGCTTAGCATCATCTCCAATGCCATCCAAATGCAATTTTATCAAACTTTTCCATGCTGGGAAGTTGTCTTTATTCAACTTAGGAACCTCTTTCTTATACATCTTGATCTTTTTGCTCCAAGTACCTTCAAACTATTTTCAGGAGACCAAAGCTTTGATACCAATTGTTAGAATGAATAGAATAACTGAGAGGGAAGGGGCAAATCAGTTATCCTCAAGTCTAGATGTAGTAAAATAAAACTTTCTAATTTTTAGATCTACTCGGCAGCAGTAGCATAAGTCGACAACTTTAATCATGCAGTTTACTGTCAAATGAAATTAGCTTGTAAAAACATAACAGTAAAGAAAACCATAGGCATTCATACAAGTTGACACAAGTATTTAACGTGGAAACCCAATATGGGAAAAACCATCAGTAACATGCTACCAAGTTTTCACTCTTCTGAAGTGATGCCCTGTGAGGAGCCAACCCTGTTAAAGGTTACAATAACACATTGTTAGGTGTGACTTGGTTAAAGGATTTAATCACCCTGTCAGGAGTGGCCTTGTTAGAGGACTTAGAACATTCCACCTGAATGTCACCTTGTTAGAGGATTTATACAAATGACTGTTAGGTCAACTTTGTTAAAGGATTTAACTAATACGATGGTTAGAAAGTAATCAGCAGTTGTGATTTGATACATACAACTTACTTTGCAAATTTAGATCCAATTACAGCTCTGATGTTAACTTACTGGATAGCCTGCATTGTCATTTCAACCTTCAAATCTGCTTGGAAATCCATCAAGCAATCACACATGCAACTCTATGCTTCTGTATTCAGCCTTCTTTGCTAGATTATGCCAAACAGTAAATCAACCGTGCAATCCTCTTGCATACACACATGTACTTCCAAATTCAGCAGCACCCTTCAGCATACTAAATGAATAACCCCTTGAGGTTATCATATACCTCTCTATTTTAAGTCAGATAAATCTTTTGCCGCTTAAACAAGATCGTAGATCTTAGGTTAGGTCAAATCCAATGGATCATCCCATCTTTGCATTACATTTACTTCTCCAAAGTAGTCTATAATTAAATCTTGAAACCATGCATTAATTATGGTTACCCATACATTAAATGATGTGGATCAATCTTTAATTAACATTACATATCCCAATAAAATTAACTAAGTTAGCCAGAGATCTCAAATCTCATCATTAATCCAAATACTGTAAGTCGGCCAACATCACTGTTTTCACTCGGCAATTTCACTAGTGCTTGGCATTGAAAAACTTTTCTCATCACAAGCAAATTTACTCAGCATAAGCAACTTTTCTCAGCACAAGCAACTTTTCTTGGTACAGAACAGCCAGAAAAACTATCTTTGAAAGATAAACAACAGATTACTTTGTGAGAGTGTCAACTGATCAAGTACCCTTTTATTTGCCTTAACTCAACCATTCACTTGGTCTTCTTGTTAAATCTTCTCCATCAACAATAGATATGGTACTCAAATAGGTAACAATAGTCTCACCAGTCAAGGTTTGACAGCAATGACAAAATAACAATTGCTTGCATTGTCACTTTCCAACAGCTTAGATTTGTTTCTTGCAGAGTACTTTCTTCAATCTTCATTCCCTTCACTGGATAGATGTAGCAACTTCTGATTCTGTCTCTCCCTGTATTGTAGAATCTCTTCTTTTGATGTTGTCACTCCCTTTGACTGTTCCTCTCCTTGATCATCTCTTTTTCCTTTGACAGCAATAGTTATACTCTCTCCCTTAAGTCATCTCTCCCTTAGGATAACTTCTCTTCCTTTGGATAATCATGATGGATATTTCATATATAATCTCTCCCTTTGGGTATTATCTCCCTTGTAGGTTACATCTCTCTCAAGTCATCTCTCCCTTTGAAAACAATGCCAAAGTATATCCTTCCTCTTTTTTATAATGTACTCCTTGAATTTCCCTATCCATCAGCAATACAATGACTCTGGTGTTCGGTGCATATATGTACCTATCTGTGTATTGATGTGTCTTTTGCAGTCCATCTCTTTGCTTGCATCAACATGAATGATTTTCTGATTTTATGTAGGCTAATGCAGCCTCCTAGTTAGCTTATTGACCAATAGACAAGGGTCAAACCCCTAGTCTCTTTCTCAGGTACTCAAATGTATCTTTAGGTAATGGTTCTATGAATATGTCAGCTAATTGTTCCTTGGATTGAACATATTCTAGTATCACCTCTTTCTCTTCCACTTGTTCTCTTAAGTAATGATACTTGATTACAATATGCTTAGTCTTGGCATGCATGACAGGATTCTTAGAAATGTTTATTGCACTAGTATTATCACAATAGATAATCCCTGGTTCAAGAATTTTCATATTCATACCTTCTAGTAATTATTTGATCCATGCAATGTTAGAGAAATCTAAAGAAACATCTACATATTCTTCTTCTGCAGTAGATTGTGAGATGCATCCTTGCTTCTTACTTATCCATGTGACAAGTGTGTCACCCATGAAGAATGCTCCTCTAGTTGTGTTGTTTTTGTCATCTAAGTTTCCAGCCCAATTAGCATCTGTATAGACTTGAAGCTCAAATTTGCCTTCTCTTTTATACCACAAGCCACATTCCTCGGTATTCTTTAGATATCTCATAATTCTTTTGACAATAGTCATGTGTGAATCTTTGGGATTAGCAGAGAATCTTGCAACTATTCCAACTGCATGTGCTATATTTGGTCTAGTATGAACAACATACATTAGTTTTCCAATAAATGATCTATACAAGGTCTGATTTACCTCATTTAACTTATCTTCCTTTGTCATCTTGCATATGGTTGCCATAGGTATTCCAACTGGTTTGGAATCTTCCATCTTGAATATCTTCAACACTTCCTTGATGTATTTGGATTGTGTGATATATATGCATGCATCCTGTTGAAGAATCTATAGACCAAAAAAGAATTTGATCTCCCTAAACATTGACATCTCAAACTATTTTCTCATTTCATTAGCAAAGGATTTACATAACATATCAATACCCCCAAATATGATATCATCAACAAATATTTCAGCAGTCAAAATTTTATCATCAGTATCTTATTTTAAACACAGATTGCTATTTTCACTCATTCTTACAAATCCAATGCTTATGAGATAGGAGTGAAGTCTCTCATACCAGGCTCTAGGTGCTTGTTTTAATCCATACAAGGCTTTGTGTAGTCTACAAACCATGTTTATCTTGTTAGGATCAACAAACCCTTCTATTTGTTCAATGTATACCTCTTCTTCTAGTATTCCATTTAGGAATGCAGATTTGACATCCATTTGGTATACCTTGAATCCTTTGAATGCAGCATAAGCAAGTCAAATTATTACTCCTTCTAGTCTAGCAATGAGTGCAAAGTTTTCTCCATAGTCAATACCTTCTTCTTGTTCATACCCCTTGTATACTAACCTTGCATTGTTCCTTGTGACTTATCCATTCTCGTTCAGCTTATTTATGAATATCCATTTAGTACCGATGACATTCTTGTCATCCGGTCTAGGTACTAATGTCCATGTTCTATTCTTCTTAATCTGTTCTATTTCTTCATTCATAGCACTGACCCATTCTTCATTTTCAACTACATTATTAATATATTTAGACTCAAAATCATAAATTAAACATCTAGTGTCCAGTGACTTACTTCTAGTTCTCATTCTAGCCTTCTTGTTTCCTATGATCTAGTTTTGTGGATGATGTCTTCTGACATACTTGGCAAGTATCGATTCAGAATTTTTTTCATCATTATGATCATCATCTTGACCTTCATTCTTATCTCCATCGCTCGGAATATCATTTTGAGAAATTTCCTGATTTTTGGTGTTTTCAACCTAATGCTCGGGTACAATGTTCTGTTGCTCAGGCGCGATACACTGTTGCTTGAGCAGAGTGTTAGGTTCTTCATTGTAAACAAACCTTTTGTAGTCTTCTAGTTCTTTTATGCTTTTCTCATCATTTTTCTCTGCATATTCATCTATTCTGACATTTGCACTTTCAATGATCTTGTTAGAGGACTTGTTAAGACATTTATAAGCCTTGATTTTGGTGGAATACCCTAGAAAGATACCTTCTTCACTTTTGGAGTCAAGCTTTTCATTTCTATCATCTTTCAAAATATAACATTGACTTCCAAAATTTTTGAAGTAACATACATTGGGTGTGTATCCATACCATAGCTCATAAGGTGTCTTTTTGGTGTCTTTCTTCAATTGAACTTTGTTCAATGTGTAGACATCAGTACTGACAACTTCCCTCTAGAATGTTTGAGTGATGCTTTTCTCTATCATCAGTGTTCTGGCACAATCAACAATGGATCTATTTATTCTTTCAGCAATCCCATTTTGTTGTGGTGTTCTTGGTGCAAAAAATTGTCTTTTAATTCCATACTCATAGAAAAAGTTAGTGAATTCATCATAAATAAATTATCCTCCTCTATTTGATCTTAAGAATTTCAATTCCTTACCACTTTGTTTTTCTACAATATCTTTATACCATTTAAACATCTTAAATGCTTCTAATTTTTCTTTTAAGAACATAACTGTCATCATTCTAGAATAATCATCAACAAAGAGAATAAAATATCTATCACCATAGTAACTCTTTGTTCTTATGGGTCCACATAGATCAGTATGGACTAATTCTAGAATAGCATTAGATGTATGGTTTTTTCTCTTGAAACTAGACTTTGTCATTTTACCTTTTTGACAATTCTTACACATGATATGCTTGGGCTTTGACATGCTCGGTAAGCCTCTTACTTTCCTTTTATTTCTTATCTTAATCATGTTGTCAAAATTCACATGACATAATCTTTTATGCCAGAACCATATGTCTTCATTTCTAGCCATTAAACAAGTGGTGTTAATATCATCAAGATAGAATAGGTTACCTTTTGTCTGTTCACCAGTTCCGATCAATCTTCATGATTCATTAAAGATCTTTGCCTTTTTGTTCTCAAATGCAACTCAGTGACTTGTATTATTTAGCTGTGAAACACTTAATAGATTATAGTTAAGTCCTTTTACCCAGTATGCATTTTCACATCTGATCAGATTATTCAACATTATAGTTCCTTTACCTTCAACTGGATAAGGTAAGTCATTACCCATTCTTACTAATCCACCATTATAGTACTCAAAAGTTTCAAACTTTTATTTATCACCGGTCATGTAGTGAGTGTAGCCACTATCTAT
Source organism: Thuja plicata (assembly GCA_018584345.1). Classification (NCBI taxonomy): domain Eukaryota; kingdom Viridiplantae; phylum Streptophyta; class Pinopsida; order Cupressales; family Cupressaceae; genus Thuja; species Thuja plicata. The sequence continues at coordinate 1,961,437 of MU224326.1, read as the reverse complement.
AATCCAGACACCATTCTTACTAACCTTAGATATGAGTGCAGTCTCTACATACCTTTCCTCTTTTTCTAAATCATCCTTCATGGCCACAAATACCATCTCAATGTCTTCATCAGATTCATTGTCAGTATCTCCATCTCTATTCTCATCTAGGTAACAAGATTTCTTCCCTTTGTCATTGTAGTCTCGGGTATCTCTTTTGTCAGAATGTCAATTACTTCGGTAATCTCTGTCATTACTTCTGTCAAATTTGTTTTCATATGATCTGTCATTACTTGTGTCATCTTTTCTTTTGTTAGGACATCTAGCAGCAAAGTGTCCAATCTCTTTACAATTAAAACATACAAGTGTTAACTTACCTTTGTATCTACCTTTGCCTCTCTGTAATCTTCTAGCCATTAGTGCTTCAATCTCATCAAGATCTTGGCCATCACTATTACTTTCACTATCATTTCTCATAGTCTATTTTTGACTTGACTTACTTATTTTCAAAGAAGATTTAAATGCAGACTCAATAGATGGTAAGACATTGTTATCAAAGTTATTCATATCAAATGAAATAAGTCTTCCAACCAAACTAGCTAGAGTGACATTTTTGTTTTATACTACTCTCATTTCTTGTATAGCAGATACTCTAATAGCGTAAAAAGACAATAAGGTTCTTAGGATTTTACTTACCACTGTTTCTTCTTCAAGTACACCTCCAACTCCTCGGATAGCATTGACTACCTCTTTTATTTTGCAGCTATACTGAGTGATATTTTCTCCTTCTCTCATTCTTAAGTCATCAAATTTACCTCTTAGGCTCTCTACCTTAGCTCTTAGTACATTTTCATCTCCTCCATGTACCAGCTTCAATTTGTCCCACATTTTCTTTGCAGAGGTGCATGTTTTGACATCTTCAAATTTGGCATCAGAGAGTGAGGAAGCAAGTTCTATCATTATAGAATTATGCTCATGCTTTTCTCTCAATTGATCAAGTGTGTGAGGTCTTGTAGGAAACACATATTAAGTATCCAAGTATTGAGTAACATCATTTCCAATACCTGATAGGTGGAGTCTTATCCTGCTTTGCCATGATGCAAAGTTGTCCTTGTTCAACTTGGGCACATCCCGTTTTCTCATCTTGTGATCTTTTGCTTAGGTCTTGAAACCTTCCTTCTAATCACACAAGCTCTGATACCAATTGTTAGAATAACTAAGAGGGGGGTGAATCAGTAGCCTCAAAAATATTCCAATAAATTAACCCACAAACTTACTACCAAAATTATAAGCCTCTAGTTATCTTCAGTCCTACAAGATGTATGCCCTGAAGTAATCTTATCAAATAACTACTGCTTAGAGTTCACTATTAAACCTTATTCTTAAGCTTTACTGATTAGTAGTCTATCATTTACCGAAATATAGTAAATAACTTAGTGTTTACCGATCAATCCTATTTTAGTAATGTGTAAAGCAAAACATCAAAGCAATGACTCATAAACACATTTGACACATGGATTTTTAATGTGAAAACCTTGTTAAGGGAAAAAAACACTTGGGACCGGTAACCCAAAATTTTCACTCTTCTGAAGTGAGCTCAGTGAAGAGCCAACCCTATTAAAGGTTACAAACACGTTGTTAAGTGTGACCTTGTTAGAGGATTGATCACTAGCAGTTAATCACTTGATATATAGCATTTCACTATGCTATCTTCATGAATTAACCTTTTGATACTCCTTGGGATGTATCTCAATATATAAAGGATTGTTAGATCCTACTTAATTAATAGACTTTATGATCCAATGGTTAAACTAAAATAGTATATGATCTGTTTATATAAACAACTTAATCTTATAGATGTTCAGATCTATTGTAATCTCGTAATACCTTTCTAATCAATATTTCCTTTCAATACATTTGCTCCACTTCTTTCTACTCAGTGATGCTATGCTTCTTTGTTTCTCGGTGTCCACAGAAATCTTTAGCTTGATTGATCAGGACTGTATGAAGTTGTTCTTCACCAATATTCTCTCTAGCGTCATCTTCTCTATTCACCCCTAATTCACAATGAATTAGATTGTCTCTTTATAAACATGATTTCACCGTTTATAAGTCCCTGACTTTCTTGTTCTTACCGTGATCCACAATTCTCGCCTTTCTTTCTTTAAAGCTTTACTTTAGTTTTATCCCACAAATTTATCTTTGACAACTGGAATAAAATGGCTTTAAAACTCTCACTTATCTATGGATTTTAAATTTTCGATGAAAACAATGTTATCAACCAGTTAACTCCATATTTAGCTCTTGCCAGCTAAGTCTTTTGTCATTTCTGAACTTCAGTTATTTTCGGTGTTTAACTCCTTGTTAGCTTCGGTCTTGAATTTAGTTGTCCTCGGGCATCTCTATCTGTCGGGGTTGTCTATCCATTGGGTAACACTGTGGTTCTGCTCATCGATAATGCTTGATCAGGTTTCTTTCCTGGGTATCACTGTGACTTTCCTCTCGGGGTTCTCTATCCGTTGGGGTGCACTGTCCGTCAGTGTTTGTTGTCTCTTAGTGCATTCTGAACTTTTATGCATTACTGATAGCATAACCTTTATCTCTCTGGTTCTTTGAAGTCTTTGAAACTTTGTATACAACCAATCAGATTATATCAAGTTGACATCAATGACAATACAATACATTAACTAATTTAATGTCTTGCATTAACTTTTTGTAGCTTGGTGATCATCAACTTAACATCTTCAAACATTCAATCAGTTATGGTTCGAAACCTCTTGAGTTGGGTAGGGTTATGATCTTATTTGCAAGGATAATTTTTAATTCTTCCTCAAGGGGTTATCCCAATGGAGTGAATTTTATTCTTAGCGAAGTAAATTGAGACATAAATGGTAGTTTGGGTTAGTTGTTACCATGGTTAGGATTTCTATTGTTTTTGTTGATTGAGTTGTTTTTGGGTAGATTAATGTTGTTTTGTTGGTGGGTATAACTAATATAAAGATAAAATGGCTTAGGTTTGACATTGTTTGCTTCCACCACTCCATCGCTTACTATATTTTTGTTGTTTCTTTTCAACCAAAACTTAGGTTTGTCATTGTTTGTATTGGTTGAGGAGTTATTATTTAAATTGGGGTTGTTGCTTGAAAAACCCTTGTTATCTTTATATAAATTAATTTCCCCTTTCTTTAACAAAACATCTTCTATCTTGATGTTGTTTCCAATCACTTTTTCAAAGGATGGAGGAAATTGGAGTTGTGACCAATAGCTCATTTGGATATTCAAATTATTAATAAATATGTGCATCTTTTCCTTTTCGAGTATACCTCATGGATATTTTGCAAAGGTTCTTTACCACCATTGTAGGAAAGTCAAGAATACTTTCCCATTTCTCTATTTAGTATTGCATAAATCTAGCATGGTTACTTTGTGCTCAATATTGTATGAGTATTGATCCATGAACTTGGAGACCAATTCTTCAAATGTTTTAATTCTTGTTGATAGTTTAGAAAAACACTCCATTGCTTGGATTCCTAATCTCCTAGGTATTAATCATATGAGATAGGTTGGTTCATGTAGGAATTCCATGCTTAATGTGCAAAATTATCTAATGTGGTCATGAGGGTTAGTTGTCCCCATGTATTTATTGTATTTCAGGAATACCACATTAGGTGAAAAAGGTATCATAACTAAACTCTTATTAAAGGAAAAAGGACAAATGCCCTCTATCTTGTATTGTGTTGGAATAATGGAATGGTGTGTACTTAGAGGGGAGGGGTGAATCAGTACCCTTAAAACTTTTATCAATTAACCCTTAATTCTTTAGTAATCAATTCCTTACATTACCAACCATAGATGCTTTTCTATCTTATGCATGTAATATCAAAATATAAACTTAATTGCATGTAAACATTCATGAAAATGTAAGTACACATGACACAAGAATTGCTAATGCACAAAACCCCTGTTAAAAAGTAAAAACCGCGGTGGGGATGAAACCCACAAAGCTTCACTGTCTGCAGAATGGAAGGTGTCGGTTAAGGCTACAAGTTTGATCACTTCTGATGATCTTACCCTGTTAGGAGTAGCATTTTAGACTAGTTAGGTCTACTCGATTAAGAGATTTAGCAACATTGTTAAGTGTGCACTCGGTTAAGAGATTTACATAAGGATTGTTAAATCCACCTTCTTAAAGTATTTCTTCTATTTGCTACACTTGTTAGAATGCAGTCAAAAATACTTGTTGGCCTAATTATATGTGATCTTGAATTTCTGAGTACAAATCCTTTAAGTTCACAATGTATGTGTATCACCTATAGTGATTGATTAATACCTTTGTTCTGCTCGGTAGCCTTGAATCTTGTTCTTAATAACTGATTTCATCTTTTGATGTCCTTCTGCATAAAACTATTTGTCTAATCCATAGATGTTTTCCTCGGCTACAATCATCATTGTCTGATTGATTTCTACATCTATTTATACAATATATTGACCTAAATAGGTTACGCTTTACAATGAAAACTCCATGATCAAAGGTTTACAACTTGACCTTGATCTCCTAGTTTGCATGTTTATAATCAGTTAGACTGATTAAAACAATTACATATGCTTTACTTGTCCCTCAAGAAATGGTTTTAAAGATAAGCTTTAAAGCTAAATATAAAACTCAAGCATTTTATCTTACGTGTAACTTAGATCCACATTTCTCGTAAATAAAATTGTCTCTTAGTAGACTGCTGCTCGGGTTGCTTTGTAGTCTTTCATCGGTCATGTCCTTGTAGAAATTATGCTTCTTAGGTTTCTCTTGTAGACTGTCTATCAGTTTACACTGTAGACTGTGTTGTTGGTTTACACTGTGATCATTTTGTCTGTGAAGACATAGTTTCAGTGACCTCTGTGAACTGTTGTGTCGGGTTGCACTGTAAATGTGTCTTTCGATGATCATGTTATCGACGGTTCAAAAATTGTTTCCTTTGTATACTAATGACAAAATATGATTATCAATCTCCCCCTTTGACATTAGTATCAAAAATTAATATGTGCAAAACTAAAATGTTTAGTATATACACCATGTGTTTATCTTGTCAATATGACTCCCCCTATGTGCATGCCTCAGTATAGTATATGTACATGTTTCTTCCTTTACACATATATACATATAATTCCCCTTTTATTATTTTCCCATTTCACCTTATCATTTCCCCTTTCATCATATCATTTCCCCCTTTTTTTTTTAAATAATGACAGAGGGGTAATACTTACCATTTGGCAAAAATGTGGGAATGGGATTTTTTTATGTCTTCCATCATCTTCTCTCATTTCTCTTTGAAGTGTGTTATGCCCTGCATCCCCGTCCCTACATTTTGTGTGCAAAATGTTGGGTCCCCCTTTTTTTTGTTTTATGTTTTTGGCTCTTGCCTTGTCTTTTTCCTTTGTTTTCTTTGCTTTCCTCCTCTAGGGTTTTCTTCCCTGCGGTGTTGTTTTTGTTTTTGTTTTTGCCTCTCATGTCTCTGGGACACGGTCCCGGAGTTGGTTGTTCCTTTGTTGGAAGCCGGACTTCGGACTCCGGGATTCTCCGCCACAATGTCTTCTTTTCGTAAGAAGGTATGGTTGCATGGAATCCCCAGACCCGGAGTCCAGAGATCTGTCTGTCTAGAGTTTTTGGAAGGAAAGGTAACTCACTTTTACTGCGGGTATAAATAGAAATTACCTGTCATTTTCACATTTATCGTGATTAAACACTTAAGAAATCTGAGCGATTTTACAGTGATTTAGCGATAATCCAGTGTGAGCCATTCTGAGTTGTCCTGAGCAATTGTGAGTGGTTTGTGGTGGTAAGAGATGATCGTCTGATGGTAGAAGCTATTGCAAAGCGTACATGGCATGAGTTCCTTTCCTTGAACTTCTTCATTTTCAGGTTGGTGCCTTCCTTCCTTCCTGTTTTCCCTGCTTTTTGGTTTGTCTGGTTTTCGTGTCGTCTTCCGTTCTTGTTGCGTTTCATTCTAGTTCGCCGCCCATTGGTGGGTCGGCTCTACCAGAGGGTTGTCCGCCCTCTATGCAGATGTAGTGTAGTCAGTAAGATAATTTGAAAGTTGTAGATGTTTTGTGCATTCTCTGGTTTTATAAATAGTCGCTCTGCATTCTGTGTATATGTGTACATTTGCTGCATATTGATGTGTATCCTTCCATTCTACATGTATATACCCTTTAGCTCTATTGCATATAATGTATATTTTGTGTATATTTGCTTGGTAGTCTGTCGATCTCACCGTGCTATATTCATTTCTGGTTACTAATTTGTGAGCTCACCCTGTGCAGAATATCGCCTGATTGAAAATCGGCTCTCGGCCGATTTCAACCAAGTGGTTTTCTCTCTCCTCCATAAACCAGCCTACCATTCATTTATGTTCCATGTGCGCATTTAAATTTTCCCAATGGCCTTCACTTTTCATGCATTCGGACACTTGGCTCCGCCGCCGTCACCATAACTTATATTTATTACATACCCACGTGGCGCCCACGTGGGACTGACTGCTCACTTTTTGCGCACACCTTCCAATGGTTAGTTTTCTGGACTTCAGGTCTCTCACCATCCCCCAACCCACATCTTGCCTTTACTAAGTGTGATGAGACCCCTGGACCTGGGTATTGGTTAAATTTCTAAGTTTGCAAAATATATATGTACTTTCCAGGATTTTTGAACTAAGATAACTTTTTAGGGAAAGTGAGCACCACAGTGGTAAGATCTCCGGACCCTAGAGTTTTTATTTATCTGTACATTCTGATGGTCACCTTGCCTTGCAAGTTTTTAGAACAACATACTTTCAAACATGTCTAAGGCTTCCGCATCCTCACCACCCAGGAGTCAGGAACTTCCTTCTACGATAGTTACCAAAGCAGCTGTTAGGTCCAAAATGGAGAAGGCTCTAGAGAAACTGCCCATGAGCATCAAATACGTAAAGGAAAATTTTATCATGGGCTCAAAGATTATGTCCAAAGTCTAGCTCATTACCGACACCAGTGCCGGGACATGGCCCGAGATGCAGGCCTTGGTGAAAATGATGTACATTCAACGACAGGCCGGAGATCCATTCGCCATTAAAATTGGGAATTCTAGGATTCTCAAGGCAGCTTGCTTCCCATGCTTGGTGCAGTCACCAGAGCTTATTCTTACACTTGCAGCTCACTACAATACATCAGTCCGAGCAGTTATGCTCGCAGCCCCAGAGCCAACTGAGTATCCCACCCCTATGGTGTCTCTCAACGCTGTAACTTTTCAGATGGGGTTCAGGATTCCTCAATTTGATAGGCTGACTGTAGTTACCAGTTTAGATGCCTTGGCAAAGTTTAATCAGTTAGAAGAAGCGGCCCGTTTATATATGAATAATCATTAGCTCAAGACCTCAAAGAGGGATCCCAAGAGGATGAAGTTAGAAATCCCCAGGTTTGAATTCAAAGAAAGCATCCACATAGGGATGATAGCATTATGTCGGGTCTTCGGGAAACAACATGCCCGGGAATTCTCCTGGTGGATGTATTACTTCTTTCTTGGTATCAGTACGGGTGGGGAGTATTTTGACTGGGCCACCATAATTTCAAATCACGTGGATTCCCAGTTCCTTTAGATAGCCCAAAAGAAGAAGTTTTATATGAATTCCTATATTCTCTGGGCCCTGGCATAATAGCAGCCCCACACAAATGGGCTACTCACCGATGGCGTACTTGGGATAGCTCTGGGTCAAAAGGCCCCTTGGGACCATTTTCCATAGGTTCAATGGGAGGCCAGCTTCCCCAGTTTTTGTCGAGTAAATGACGCCTTCATTTACTATAACCTGCTCACACCCACCCAGGATGTAGGATACCGCCTGTCTATAGAGGCAATGGATTTGGTTCAGAGCTATGGCCATTATTATATATAGTTTCAACAGCATACATACATAAGGGTAACTGGTTTCTCCAGGAAACCATACTTGTTACCCAAATATTGTGGGAACAAGATAATTCTTTTAGAATATTGTAGATAGATGATGGAGCTACATGCCTTATTCTCTTTGAAGAAGGTAATGAATATTCCATTCCCAATCACTTGTGAGAATTATTCATGCAGTCTGGCCGCCACCAAAGAAGCAGATAATGAGCTTAAAAGCTATAACTTGGCGGAATTCTACTTGGCACAGAAGCATTTTGATCCGCATGGCAAAATTGCAACGACACTTCCCTGGGCATCACAGCCCCACCAATACCACATGGAGGACTTCTGGGAAGATTTCCAGGATGACATGGAAGTCTGGGGTCAACACTATGTCAGGATGACCGCAGGGATGATGGAAAGATTGAAGCTCTGGAGATTTCCAAAAGACTTCTCAGACGCCGGCTCCACAGTAGATCCCCTATACAAAGCAAAGGGGATCGATAAGTTGGCCCTCCCACTAGTGGACTAGAATGCCCAAGAAGGCCCCACTATTGAAGAGTTCACCCGTAATGTGGTCGAACACAGCCACACCTATTTTGAAGGTGTGCCCCGGGAGTGTCCGCCGGGCTGCCCAGCCGATACCAAAGATAACCCTTGGGGCTAGGACTTCTTCACAGGGAGGAGATAAAGGAAAAGGAATAATGAAGACTCCCACTATGCAAGAGGTTCCCATTAAGGAGCAACTACAATAATCACTGGCAGCCTCCCATCAGATGAAAGATAAATTGATCACACAGCTAGCTACTCCGGTACTCATGACCGGACCAATTCGTCCTCCCTCCTCCCCTTCACTAGCAGCCTTAATGGTTAAGGCAATGGGGGTGGATCAACAAGAACAAGCAGTACTAAGGGATGCGGAGCCACCCTTAGTCACTAGGAGAAAGAAGAGGCTTAACGAAAAGCCCAAGGTAGAGCCGAAGCTGGGGATGCCCCAAATCCCACAAGTTGAGATCCTTTCCTTCGACTCCCCAGAGCCGGAGAGGGAACCAGAGCCTGCTGATGTCCCAACCAATCCTCCCCCACAATTCGATGATGTTTTTGCAACTGACGAGTTTGGAAATCTATAGGGGGACATCGAGCAAATAGAGGCTGAAGTCCTAGCGCAGGAAGAGGCTCCGGAACAAGAGCCTGCATAGGAGTAGGAAGAGTAGATGGAGGAAGGGAAAGAAACAGAACAAGAGATTGCCTCCAAGGTTTCAGAGATACAGAACACGGTATTGGACTGACAAAAGAAAAATGAACAAATGGCATCCGCTGAGGGAACCGGACCTACAGGGGCAACCGTAACCTCAGCCGCCATGTTCCAAATGCCATTCCTGAAGGGTACATTTGGGGAGGTAATCACTGCGGCTCAAATGCTAAATCTTGGCCCAATACCTCCCCCATTGCCAAAAGATATTCCAATGGAAGAGGAAATCCCAACAACAAAGGCTAAGGAACAAAAGGAACAACAAGAGGAGGAAACTCCCAAGGTGGCCAACAAAGACCCAAACATGGCCAAAAATATAGATGACAAGGCAGAAGAAATAAATGTCATCGGGGAAAATGTTGCTGAGGAATCAAAAGATATAGGCAAGGAGTCGAGGAAGACCCATACCATTGAAGAGGAACAACAACAAGATATCAGGGAAGAAGCCAAAGATCAAACTTTGGCTAATAAGCCACCCCTGCCACCATATTGGTTACTAAAAACCAAGAAAAGGAAAGCTCTGCCGACTCCTAGAGCTCATCTCTCCCTAGCTAAGATGATGGCTCAGGCCCAGGACCTGCCGAAGGCCAAGAAAGCCCAGACGGTTCATACTCTTTGAACTGGGCCGACGGAGAAACGGTTGCGATAGTAGCAACACCTCCCCTAGACGCTGACGAACCAACCGCCGAAGCTGGAGATTACAACATCATGGAGATATCATTGGGAAAGAGGGGAAAATAGGGTGAGGTAGACCTGTTGAAAGAGGAAGCTAAGGCAGTGGAGGCCTGTTATGAAAAAGAGGCCCAAAGGCTCAAGGCAGAAAAGGAGAAAACTACAAACCTCATGGGGTTATTGACCGAGCTGGCCCAGCCTATCAGTGCTATTCCTCTAGAGGCCTCCACATCTGATGCACCACTGCCACAAAGTGACATAGATTCATTACGGGCGATGAAGAAGAAGGCCTAGGCGGTCGATGAGTGGGTTTCTCTACAGGTAGGAAATGTTCAGCGTTTCCTAGTGTCCACCCTCCCAGACTTATATGCGGCCCGGCATGTCTTGCATCAAGCCGAAACCACTATCAGCATATGGGAGGGTGACATTGAAAATTATGAAGCGTGTAAAGTAGAATTTGAGGAAGTGGTTTCTGAGTCTGGAATTTTGGGGGAGTCGTTTGATTTCGTGAGGAGTCAACACTCCAGACTTGACCTCACATTAGGGATAATCAAGCAACTGGTGGGAACTCTGCAGGAGAAGATCAACACGGTGCAATATTCTTTTAATTTGTATAAGTCTTTTATTATGAAGGTCTCCGGAGCTGACCCTTTTAGCACTGATACTTGTACACCAGAGGAGTATGTCCTAGGGAAGTTTGATGAGCTGATGGAATCAAGACATCAATCTCTGGAGGGAGTAGATGGCACCCAAAAGACAAGGTAACTCATATGGTACTCAGTGGTCACGATGCAGCAAAAATGGCCGATGAGTTTAAAGGAAATGTTTCAGACCTGGGGGAACAAATTGAGGTGGCTAAGTACCAGCGGGCCATTCTTAAGGAAATTGATGAAGATGGAATCTCACGCCTCCTCCAGACCTTCAACGATAATAAGCAACAATAAGGATTCTCCGGAGGCCAGAGAAGACCCGAGTATTTTTGTATTCTTTATTCTTTCAGAACGTAAGTTCCTGGATCCCAGAGTTCCAGATTCCTATATTTTGTATTCTTTTAGTGACCTATGTCTCGGTCCCCAAGGCCAATCGATCACTTTAGAGTAGTTAATAAAGGTTGTCAAAGGTTGTGAGAGGGCAGATAGTTACATTGAGGCATGTCGGATCAACAAGGGGCTTTCTGACAAATGATCTTCTCGAGGCGCCACTTCAGATGTACATCTGGCACATTGGAGATAGGGCGCTGCATTTCTCATTTATGAGGCATGTAGCCTCGATCCCTGGGGAGTTGGATTTCTTCCTTCTCTTTATCGGCTCTCTTCTCAAGGCCAATTCTTCCACTCCACCTTCTTGTCTTATTCTTCTGACATGTCAGACCTTCTCCATCTCAAGGTCTTTTGTAAAGTGGTGCAGGTAGTACCGGCCACTGTATAGTATATTTTATGCAAAGATGTAAAATAGGGTTAGGGTTAGGGTTAGATAGAAAATGTGTATAAATAGAAAGTCTAGCCCTTTTTTAAGGGTTGGAAAAATTGATGATTTTGTAGTCCATAGTAATAGAGAAGTAGTATTTTCATTTTAGTTGCAGAGCTCAATGCTCCTTGGTATTTAAGCTTTTAGTAGTTAGATGCTCCCTTAGAGCCGCCATTGTACCATGCACTAGTGCTTGCTGGAAGGAATGTTAATGAAGAAGAGATGGTTCTTGCAATGATGTTGTTGGTACTTTATCTTCTAAGTTAATGGTATTTTATGTTTAATGTTCTTCATGTCTTCTGCTCTGATACTTAAAGTAGATTAATGACCTCCTTTCCCTTGCTACTGATCAAATATGAACTGATGGTTGTGTATTTCTTCG
>MU224326.1:1896996-1948753 GCA_018584345.1 Thuja plicata | reverse complement strand
CCTTCTTGGCTGCCTTTCGCGTACATGTGGACCCAGCTTGGTCCCATAGCCAATTCATCTCCATTAGAAAGGAACCCAATAAACCTCTCACAACATTCAATCATCGGTTCCAACGTGCCTTAAAGCGATGCACAGACCCTTTCATTCCATCCCCGGAAGTAACCATACTTGCCCATGATATGAGCATTTAGGCTCGCGAACTGCAGAAGAACACTTACAGGCATACAAGGATGCCATGAACCGACACTGGATCCAACATGAGGATGTTGTGATCTGGATGTTTCCCCTGTCCCTAGGACAGGGTGAGCTAAATTGGTACCTAAACCTTCCTTCCAACTCCATCAATAGCTGGCAGGACATGGAGGACACCTTCTTGGCTGCCTTTCGCGTACATGTGGACCCAGCTTGGTCCCATAGCCAATTCATCTCCATTAGAAAGGAACCCAATAAACCTCTCACAACATTCAATCATCGGTTCCAACGTGCCTTAAAGCGGTGCACGGACCCTTTCATTCCATCCCCGGAAGTAACCATACAGACCTATCTCAACGGGATGGACCCCTTCGTTGCCACTCTCCTTTGGAGAACAACCGCCGCGGGCGACCGGGACACTTTGGCAAAAGTTTACAACCTAGCCTTAGAACTATCCCATGGTCTCAACAAGTCCCCAGGCAGGATTGGATAGAGCACGCCCTTCAACATGATCCCTGGTGGAACAATGTACACCAGGGGATATAACCCCAATCCGGCAATGGGTGCCCCCGCGATGGTAATGAATCCCCCACCACTGCCAACAGACCACCAGGCCTGATACGTTTACCCATCACAGACTTAGGCAATACTAGGTCTGGAAGCATTCCCTTGGAATCAGCCGTAGCAGGCACAGTAACCTCAGACACAACCACCCAGAGTGCCCTTCTTTCAGTCGTCCGTGGCTGGAGGATTACCACTCTCAACTCCGGTGAATGTCGTTGCCTTCCCAGGAAACTAATAACAACAACCGTCACATTGTGATGCAAACACCCAGTTGACCGCTGAGGTTGAATCCCTTCGGCGAATGTTGTCCACCCTGACTGTGGACATGGGTCAGCTGAAGGCGGGGTCCTATGCACCCCAAAATTTTAATTCCCAGAGAGGGAATATTTTCTTTGGCCAACGAAATAACAATGCCAGGGGAAGAAACTTCAACAATGGGCCTCGGCCCAATCAACAGCAATGGAACAATAACTCGAACACCAGAGGCCCGCCTCCTAACCAAAATGCCAATCAAGGTGGTGCTAGACCATCACATTTCACACCAGTCACAGACTTCCAGCCCATGACCAATTGGTGTAGATTGCACGATACAGGCTCCCACAACGAGGTTAACTGTGCCACACTAGAGAAGGTCATTATGATCTCCTAGCTAGACAGACAACAATCACATGATGCTACTCCCCCAGAGCCTCCTATGCAAGAGTCAACTCACAGTGCATTCACCCGTGAGACCATCTTCTTCGGATCCTCCGGAGAAGATGAAGAAGAATCTGAAATGCAAGGATTCTCTGATGAATCGATTCTGGCCTTCGAGGCCAATGCCTTCACCAACCCGCAACCCCCATACAATACTCAGAGCTAGGCTGGTAAATGACCAGTTTATATGCCAACACCTCTTACCAAGGACACTCCTCCCTAGGATAATACAACTGATCAGCCCGCCCCTCTAAAAGGTTCTAGTTCTAACCAAGTGAAAGACCTAACTGAGGGAAGCCACCAATTCCCGGGAGAAAGATTTGACATTACAAGGGCGTTAGAACAAACCACTACCTCCATGAACTTGATGAAGGTTTTGCTGAGCTGCCTTGAGCAGAAGAAGTCTCTTCTGAAGCTCTTGGGAAACCCAGAAGTTGTTAGTCGCCCGCCCAAGACTGTCTCTTTTGACGACACCAACGCGACTGTCTTCTGGGGAAACAATGAAGATCCTCCCTTCCTACTAGGTCTGAATATCCAAGGCAAAAACATACACAACTGCCTAGTATACTCCGGAGCTTGGGGCAATATCATGCCCCTTTCCATATGCCAAAAGCTTAGATTACGTCCCACCCCATCTAATAGCGTACTGATTCAATTGGACAAAACTGCTATGAAAATGGTGGGAGAATTGAAGAACATCTAGATACAGCTTATCCAGGACCCCAAGATAGCTAGCATTATCAACATCCAAGTGGTGGACATCCCATAAACTTACGGGATGTTAAGTCAGAATTGGTCCAAGTCCTTGAACGGATACTTTTCAACTGAATTTTCCCACTTATGGCTCCCCTGGGAAGGAGAATCAAACAAGATCCGGGTTGAGAGTGAGCCCCGAATGAAGCAGGCCCTTACCAAAGTTGGGAGGGTTAATGAGGTCTTCTTCTCTGAGACTTCCCCAGGTGTGTACCAACCCTTTGAAATCTTAACATTCGATTTCATCCCCGGGGAGGATCCCATAGTTCTGCAGAGAACCCAGGACCTAGATTAAAAGTTAAGGGTTGAGGTTGACTCTCAAGGTGTCACAGCGACCCCCGCCACACTCTTATCTGGCACTTGGTGCCAGGTACACTATCAGAAACATTCAGAGCTAGAGTGTGAACTTTGCCTTTCTGTGGCTACGTGACACATCGACACCATCCAGAATAGAGAATGTATAATTGACTCCCTGGAGCCCAGTATTCCTACTAGAAGCACTCCTTCAATGCCATCTTCCCAGGGATCTCAACTTCAAACCCCTCCGGAGGCAAGCCTCACCCATGCGCCAATAGTGCAGGAGGAAGCTCCTCCCAAGACTCCCAAAAGTAATCCAAAGACTACTCCCTCTCTCCAGCTCCAGAATACAAGTGACGATCTGTGGACCCTTAAGTTCGATGGGTCCCAGTCCAAACAAGGCTATGGGGCTGGAGTGGAATTAATCAACCCATAAGGGAAATCCTTCCTCGCATCCTACAGATTGCGGTTCATCTGCATGAATAATATTACAGAGTACGAGGCTTTGGTCCTTGGACTCTTATTTGCGTTAATGAAAGGAATCACCCGCCTCCAGGCTCTGGGTGATTTGGAGTTAGTTGTCAAACAGGTCCAAAGTCAATATACATGTCATGACAAAAGGCTAGCCGCATACCGTAATCGGGCATGGAGCCTTATTGAAGATTTTGATGCCTTTGGCATTGATCTTATTCCCCGGTGATGGAATTATGTCCTGGATGCCCTTGTTGTTTCTGCCAGCACACTTGAGCCCATGGCTAGCTCACGACTCTGGAGATTTTTAGTTGAGATGATCCCCACCCCATCCATCCCAGATAATGTCACCCACTTTCAGGTTTTTGAGGACGATCAGCATATCCTGGCCTTCATGACCAATGTTGGTGTCTTCGAGGACCAGATAGTGGAGGAATGAGACCATGATGATACTGGACAGGGTGATGAAGATGATGGGATCATGGACCTACCCACTAACACCATCCCAAAGGGGATGGTTGCACTTGAACAAATCTTTGACTCGGACCCTCAGGGCCGAGAAAAGATGTCATCCTCCTCTGAGGGAGGAAAATTTGAAAAAGTAAACATCAGCCAACCCGGTGAGGAAAAGATGATACACATTGGCACCTCCTACTCCCCTGAGGAGAAGGAGAAGATTCTCACGGTTCTCTGAGAATACATAGACATAATCGCATGGGGATATGAGGATTTGAAAACATACGACACATCCATTATGACTTATACCATCCCCCTGAAACCTGATGCTAAGCCTTTCTGACAAAAGAAATGACTAGTCAACCCACTGATCGAGCCTCTAATTTGTTAAGAGGTGGATAAATTTCTATCAGCCCAGATAATCTTTCCAATCTGGCACACTACGTGGGTCGCCAATTTGGTCCCTATTAGAAAGAAGAGTGGCAAAATTCACCTTTGTATGGATTTCTAAAACTTGAATAGGGCCTCCAAGAAAGATAATCACCCTCTCCCCTCATTGGATGAGGTGTTGTAGATAGTTAATGGATCCTAAATGATGTCTTTCTTGGATGGGTACTCCGGATATAACCAAGTCGTGGTTAAGTACGAAGATAGAGAGAAAACAACATTCACCACCAGGTGGGGAACATTTGCATACAAGAGGATGCCCTTTGGCTTGATTAACATGGACATTGCGTTCAAGGGCTTCTTGAATCGATGTATAATCATCTACATGGATGATTTAACCGTCTTTTCCCGGGACAGGCGTGAACACTCCACCCACCTCGCTCAGATCTGCGAGAGATGTCGCCGGTATGGAATATCCCTCAACCCCAAGAAATGCATATTCGGGGTCACTAAAGGGAAGTTGATCAGGCATATTATCTCTAAGAAGGGTATATCCATTGACCCTGAGAGAGTTGAAGCGGTGCTAAATTTACAAATGCCCGGTAGCAAGAAGGAGATGCGGTCTTTCTTCGAAAAGATCAACTTTGTCTGGCGTTTCATCACTGGATTCACCGAGATAGTCAAACCACTCAATGAAATGATGAAAAAGGATACCAAGATTGAGTGGAGTCCTGAGGCAAAGCAGGCATTCACCCAGATCAAACAGACGATAACGGAGGCACCTGTCCTGGCTAGTTCAGACTACTCCCTCCTGTTTTACATTTACTCTTTTGCTT
The DNA here is from genome assembly GCA_018584345.1 of Thuja plicata. NCBI lineage: Eukaryota > Viridiplantae > Streptophyta > Pinopsida > Cupressales > Cupressaceae > Thuja > Thuja plicata. The sequence continues at coordinate 1,944,101 of MU224326.1, read as the reverse complement.
CACCGCATTCTGCCGTGGCAGTATTAACTCAAAAGGTCAAAGGGGAAGAACCACCCATAGCTTTCATGAGATCCCCCTTAGAGAACACCGAAGTCCGATATTCATCATTGGAAAAGCAGGCCTTTGCTCTTGTGCGCACCGTGAAGAAATTCCAGCATTACATTCTCTGGAGCAAAGTACATGCTATCATCCCGGACCGGGCTATGAAATCTCTGCTGATGCAGAGTGAATTGGGTGAAAGATAGGGGAAATGGATGGCCATCCTCTAGGAATATGACTTGGAAATGCAACCCATGAAAATAGTCTAAGGCTAGGGACTAAGTCGAGCGATGGCAGAGGAGACTCCCCATATAGAATGCCAAACTTATACGGTGGAGTCTATCACTTGAGATCCATGGTATACCGATCCGGTATACTTATTGTTAAATAATAGATACTCGGAGGGGTTACCTCCCAATAAACGACGCACCTTGAGGATGAAAAGTGCTCACTTCATGATCAAAAATTCCACGCTTTACCGCAGAAACTATGAGGGAGTATACCTTAGGTGCATCGATAGGGATCAAGCTACGAAAATGATCGAAGAATTCCATGGGCAGTTTGGAACTGGGCATGGCTCAGCTGATGCCATCGCCCATCAAATCCTCCAGGCCGGGTATTATTGGCCTTGTATATTTAAAGATGTTTACACTCACGTTTGAAGATGCCACGCTTGTCAGACCGCAGCACATCGTGAGCGTAACCCAACAATGCCTTTACAACCAGTCTTCGAGGCTAGGCCCTTCACCCAATGGGCATTTGATTTCATCAGGGAAATCAACCCCAAATCGTCTGCCAACCATTGGTATATCCTAACTGCTACTGATTACTGCACCCGGTGGTCGGAAGCCATACCTTGCAAAAACAACACAGCAGATGTAGTCATTAAATTCCTAGAAGAAAACATCGTCACAAGATTAGGAATGCCCTTTGCTTTAGTATGTGACAATGGTCCAGCATTTTCTTTGGCACAATTACTTGAGTGGACCTACAATCGAAAGATCACCCTGAAGTTTTCTAGCAACTATTACCCCTAGGGGAACGGCGTTGCTGAATCAACAAACAAAAATCTACTTGAAGTGATCAAACACCTGCTAGAACAGAATCCTCGGGATTGGCACCAAAAGTTGAGATTCGCCCTCTGGGAAAATCGTATTTAAATTAAAGCCACCCTGGGTACATCCCCATTTCACCTGGTTTATGGCCAGAACCCAGTATTCCCAATCAACTTACAAATCCCAGTTTTACAGTTTATGCAGGAATTTAGCAACCGGGATAATATTATAGAGGTTCAGCTCCTAAACCTAGTACGAATGGAAGAACAATGAGACACAACCCTTGAAAATTTTGCGCGTCATCAAGCAGTGGTAAAAAGATGGCTTGACCACAGGGCCCAATACAAGGCTTTTTAGATTTTAGACTTAGTCCTGTTGTGGGACAAGGCCCGGGAGAAGAAAGGCAAGCACACCAAGTTCCAACGGCTCTGGCTAGGACCATACCTAATCTCAGAGATCTATGGGGCAAACACCTACCGCCTTAACACCGTGACTGGAGAATCTGTCCCATTGCCCATCAATAGATAGTTTCTCAAACATTATTTTGAATAACGTGGGTTTGCCCAAAATTGTATTTTATGTAAAGTTCTGGCTTGTAAATATTTCCTTCTCGGTGCCTTGTTGGGAGGTACCTTGTCTTGTAAATAGTCTTGCTTATTGTCCCCCGGGATCGTCCTTTTTTCGTGGTTGTTTTCATTTTTCTTGTCTTTTTGGGTTCTGACATTTTGTTCTTCCTTTGTGAGGATTGGAATGCTTTGCATAACACCTGGTCACCAGGATATTGTATTCAACATGGTGAACTTAAGAATCTATTATTAGCATGGTGGAATCAGTCTGGTCTCCGAAAGTTATTTTACAAGTTGGGTGTTACACTGAGTAATCTTCATCGGGTTTATCTCCAGAAGTCTGGTAATCAGTGAACTAAAATAAGGAACAAGTAATCAGACACGTCGAGGGTAGATCGGTCACACTAAGTTGGTTGACCCAAGTCTAAACTTTTAAAGGATTCTTTCCAGGTCTGGAGTTTTTCTCCCCATTTTCCATTAAGGTGGGTGGAAGGGTGAAAGAAGTACTGCCATTAAAATTAACTAAGCTTAAGCTTGATGGTGAAAGAAGTACCACCCTCCCACCTAGAAATGTACAAAATAACAAAAAAAATAAATGGGACAAAACTCTGATCTTCGGGAGAAACGAGCAAATCCGATGACTTCGGGGTTTGAGTTACTTAGTGCTTCTTCTCTGCTTCTCCCAGAGGTCATCGGCTTGATCTCCTTCCAAAGCACACACTTCACCACTCATGAAAACATCATGGGTTAAATCGTGTATGGCCAAATTTTCTCGGGCATGTTACTCTTTGCATGTAAGATACTTCCAGTAATGATTTGTTCCAGTATTGCTAACCAGAGATTCTGTGGTTCTCAAATGCAATAAGGCATTCATCCCAGATAGTCACCATTTTTTATGCCCTGCATCCCCATCCCTACATTTTGTGTGCAAAATGTTGGGTCCCCCTTTTTTTTCTTTCTACTTTTGGCTCTTGCCTTGTCTTTTTCCTTTGTTTTCTTTGCTTTCCTTCTCTAGGATTTTCTTCCCCGCAGTGTTGTTTTTGTTTTTGTTTTTGTCTCTCGTGTCTCTAGGACCCGGTCCCAGAGTTGGTTGTTCCTTTGTTGGAAGCCAGACTCCAGACTCCGAGATTCTCCGCCATAATGTCTTCTTTTTGTAAGAAGGTATGGTTGCATGGAATCCCCAGACCTGGAGTCTAGAGGTTTGTCTGTCCAGAGTTTGCGGAAGGAAAGGTAACTCGCTTTTACCGCAGGTATAAATAGAAATTACCTATCATTTTCACATTTACCGCGATTAAACACTTAAGCAATCTGAGCGATTTGAGAGTGATTTTACAGCGATTTAGCGATAATCCAGTGTGAGCCATTTTGAGCTGTCCTGAGCAATTGTGAGTGGTTTGTGGTGGTAAGAGGTGATCATCTGATGGTAGAAGATATTGCAGAGTGTTCGCGGCATGAGTTCCTTTCCTTGCACTTCTTCATTTTAAGGTTGGTGCCTTCTTTCCTTCCTATTTTCCCTGCTTTTTGGTTTGTCTGGTTTTCGTGTTGTCTTGCATTCTTGTTGCATTTCATTATGGTTCGTCGCTTGTTGGTGGGTTGGCTCTGCCAGAGGGTTGTCCGCCCTCTGTGCAGATGTAGTGTAGTCTGTAAGATAATGTGAAAGTTGTAGATGTTTTGTGCACTCTCTGGTTTTGTAAATAGTCACTCTGTGCTTTGTGTATATGTGTACATTTGCTATATATTGATGTGTATCCTTCCATTCTGCATGTATATACCATTCAGCTCTATTGTATATAATGTATATTCTGTGTATATTTTCTTGGTAGTCTGTCAAGCTTGTCGTGCTATATTCAATTCTGGTTCCTAATTTGTGAGCTCACCCTTTGCAGAATACAGCTGATTGAAACTCATCTCTCGGCCGGTTTCAACCATGTGGTTTTCTCTCTCCTCCATAAACCATCCTACCATTCATTTATGTCCCACGCGTGCATTTAAATTTGCCCAAGTAGCCTTCACTTTTCGCGCATTCGGATAGTTGGCTCCGCCGCCGTCACCATAACTTCTATTTATTGCATACCCACGTGGGACTGACGGCTCACTTTTTGCGTACACCTTCCAACAGTTAGTTTTCCAAACTCCGGGTCTCTCGCCATCCCCCAACCCACGTCTTGCCTTTACTAAGTGTGATGAGACCCCCGGACCTGAGTATTGGTTAAATTTCTAAGTTTGCAAAATATATATGTACTTTCCAGGATTTTTGAACTAAGCTAACTTTTCAGAGAAAGCAAGCGCCATGGTGGTAAGATCTCTGGACTCTAAAGTTTTTATTTTTCTGTATATTATGACGGTCGCCTTGCCTTGCAGGTTTCTAGAACAACATACTTTCAAACATGTCTAAGGCTTCCGCATCCTCACCACCTGGGAGTCCGGAACTTCCTTCTACGGCAGTTACCAGAGTAGCTGTTAGGTCCAAAATGGAGAAGGCTCTAGAGAAACTTCCCATGAGCATGAAATACGTAAAGGATGGTGTTATCATGGGCTCAAAGATTGAGTCCAAAGTTTAGCTCATTACTGACACTAGCGTTGGGACATGGCCCGAGATGCAGGCCTTGGTGAAAATGATGTACATTCAATGACAGGTCGGAGATCCATTGGCTATTAAAATCAGGAATTCTGAGATTCTCAAGGCGGCTTGCTTCCCGTGCTCGGTGCAGTCATCGAAGCTTATTCTTACACTTGTAGCTCAGTACAATACATCAGTCTAGGTAGTTATGCTCGCAGCCCCGGAGCCAACCGAGTATCCCACCCCTATGGTGTTTCTCGACACCACAACTTTTTAGATGGGGTTGGGGATTCCTCAATTTGACAGGCTGGCTGTAGTTACCAGGTCAGATTCCTTGGCACAATTTAATCAGTTAGAAGAAGCGGCCCGTTTATATATGAATAATCATTGGCTCAAGACCCCAAAGAGGGATCCCAAGAGGATGAAGTTAGAAATCTCCAGGTCTGAATTTAAATAAATCATTCAGATGGGGATGATAGCATTATGCCAGGTCTTCGGGCAATAGCATGCCAAGGAATTCTCTGGGTGGATGTATTACTTCTTGCTTGGTATCAGCACGGGTGGGGAGTATTTTGACTGGGCCACCATAATTTCAAATCACATGGATTCCCAGTTCCTTTAGATAGCCCAAAAGAAGAAGTTTTATATGACTTCCTATGTTCTCTGGGCCCTGGCACAACAGTGGCCCCGCACAAATGGGATACTCACCGATGGCATACTTGGGATAGCTCCGGGTCAAAAGGCCCCTTGGGACCATTTTCCACAGGTTCAATGGGAGGCCAACTTCCCCAGTTTTTGCCGAGTAAACAACGCCTTCATTTACTATAACCTACTCACACCCACTCAGGATGTAGGATACCACTTGTCTATAGAGACAATGGATTTGGTCCGGAGCTATGGCTATTATTATATACAATTTCAACAGCATACATACATAAGGGTAATCGGTTTCTCTGAGAAACCATACTTGTTACCCAAACATTGTGGGAACAAGATAATTCTTTTAGAATATTGTAGATAGATGATGGAGCTACATGCCTTATTCACGTTGAAGAAGGTAACAAATATTCCATTCCCAATCACTTGTGGGAAATATTCATGCAGTCTATCTGCCGCCAAAGAAGCAGATAATGACCTTAAAAGCTATAACTTGGCAGAATTCTACTTGGCACAGAAGCATTTTGATCCGCATGGAAAAATTGTGATGGCACTTCCTCGGGCATCAGAGCCCCACCAATACCACATGGAGGACTTCTGGGAAGATTGCCAGGATGACATGGAAGTCTGAGCCCGGCACTATGTCAGGATGACCGCAGGGATGATGGAAAGATTGAAGCTCCAGAGATTTTTGGAAGACTTCTTAGACGCTGACTCCATAGTAGATCCCCAGTACAAAGAAAAGGGGATCAATAAGTTGGCCCTCCCACTAGTGGACTGGGATGCCCAGGGAGGCCCCACTATTGAAGAGTTCACCCGTAATGTGGTCGAACGCAGCCACACCTATTTTAAGAAGGTGTGCCCTGAGAGTGTCTGTCGGGTTGCCCAGTCGATACCAAAGATAACCTCAGGGATAGGACTTCTTCACAAGGAGGAGATAAAGGAAAAGGAATAATGAAGACTCCCACTATGCAAGAGGTCCCCATTAAGGAGCAACTGCAATAATCATTGGCAGTCTCCCATCAGATGAAAGATAAATTGATCACACGGCTGGCTACTCCGGTACTCATGACCGGACCAATTCGTCCTCCCTCCTCCCCTTCACTAGCGGCCTTAATGGTTAAGGAAACGAGGGTGGATTTAGAAGAACAAGTAGTACTAAGGGCAGGGCCACCCTTAGTCACTAGGAGAAAGAAGAGGCTTAACCAAAAGCCCAAGGCAGAGCCGAAGCTGGGGATGCCCCAAATCCCACAAGTTGAGATCCTTTCCTCTGACTCCCTGGAGCTGGAGAGGGAACCAGAGCCTGCTTATGTCCCAGCCAATCCTCCCCCACAGGATGAATTCGATGATGTTTTTGCAACCGACGAGTTCGGGAATCTACAGGGGGACATAGAGCAAACAGAGGCTGAAGTCCCAGCACAGGAAGAGGCTCTGGAACAAGAGCTTGCGCAGGAGTAGGAAGAGCAGATGGAGGAAGGGAAGGAAACAGAACAAGAGATTACCTTTGAGGTCCCAGAGATACAGAACACGACAGTGGACCAACAAAAGCAAAATGAACAAATGGCATCCACTGAGGGAGTCAGACCTACGGGGGCAACCGTAACCTCAGTCGCCATGTTCCAAATGTCATTCCTGAAGAGTACATTTGGGGAGGTAATAAATACGGCTCAAACGCTAAATCTTGGCCCGATACCTTCCCCATTGCCAAAAGATATTCCAATGGAAGAGGAAATCCCAGCAACAGAGGCTGAGGAACAAGAGGAACAACAAGAGGAGGAAACCCCTGGGGTGGCCAACGAAGACCCAGACATGGACAAAAATACAGATGACAAGGCAGAAGAAATAAATGTCATCGGGGAAAATGTTTTCGAGGAATCAAAAGATACAGGCAAGGAGTTGGGCGAGACCCATACCACTGAAGAGGAACAATAGCAAGATACCAAGGAAGAACCCAAAGATCAAACTTTGGCTAATAAACCACCCCTGCCACCATAGTGGTTATTGGAAACCAAGAAAATGAAAGCTTCACCGACTCCTAGAGCTCATCTCTCCCTGGCCAAGATGATGGCTCAGGCCCAGGACCCGCCGAAGGCCAAGAAAGCCCGGATGGTTCATACTCTTCGAACAGGGCAGGGTGGAGAAATGGTTGTGGTAGTGGCAACACCTCCCCCAGACACTAACGAAGTAATCGCCGAAGCTAGAGATTACAACATCACAGACATATCACTGGGAAAGAGGAGAAAATAGGGTGAGGTAGACCTGTTGAAAGAGGCAGCTAAGGCAGTGGAGACCCATTATGAAAAATAGGCCCAAAAGCTCAAGGCAAAAAAGGAGAAAACTGCAAACCTCATGGTGTTGCTGACCGAGCTAGCTCAGCCTATTAGTGTTATTCCTCCAGAGGCCTCCACATCTGATGCACCACTACCACAAAGTGACATAGATTCATTACAGGCGATGAAGAAGAAGGCCCAGGCGGTCGATGAGTGGGTTGCTCTACAGGTAGGAAATGTCTGGCGTTTCCTGGTGTCCACCCTCTCAGACTTATATGCGGCCTGACATGTCTTGCATCAGGCTGAAACCACTGTCAGCATATGGGAGGGTGACATTGAAAATTATGAAGCGTGAAAAGTAGAATTGGAGGAACTCCTCAGCCTTGGGGAGGAAGTGGTTTCTGAGTCTGGAATTTTGGGGGAGGAGTCGTTCAATTTTGTGAGGACCCAACACTCCAGACTTGACCTCACATTGGGGATAATCAAGCAACTGGTGGGAACTCTGCGGGAGAAGATCAACACGGTGCAATATTCTTTTAATTTTTATAAGTCTTTTGTTACGAAGGTCTCCGGAGCTGACCCTTTCAGCACCGATACTTATACATAGGAGGAGTATGTCCTGGGGAAGTTTGATGAGCTGATGGAATCAAGATATCAATCCCCAAAGGGAGTAGATGGTGCCCAAATGACGAGGATAACTCGTATGGTACTCAGTGGTCATGATGCGGCAAAAATGGCCGATGAGTTTAAAGGAAATGTTCTGGACCTAGGGGAACAGATTGAGGTGGCTAAGTACCGACGGGCCAGTCTTAAGGAAATTGATGAAGATGGAATCTCCCACCTCCTCTAGACCTTCAACGATAATAAGCAATAATAAGGATTCTTCAGAGGCTGGAGAAGACCCAAGTATTTTTGTATTCTTTATTCTTTCAGAACGTAAGTTCCCGGATCCCGGAGTTCCAGATTCCTATATTTTGTATTATTTTAGTGACCTGTGTCCCGGTCCCCAAGGCCGACCGATCACTTTCAAGTAGTTAATAAAGGTTGTTGAAGGTTGTCAGAGGGCAGATAGCTACATTGAGGCATGTCAGATCAACAAGGGGCTTTCTGACAAATGATCTTCTCGAGGTGCCGCTTCAGATGTACACTTGGCACATTGGAGACAGGGCGTCACATTTCCCATTTATGAGGCATGTAGCCTCAATCCCTGGGGAATAGGATTTCTTCCTTCTCTTTCTCAGCTCTCTTCTTGAGGCCAATTCTTCCACTCCACCTTCTTGTCTTATTCTTCTAACATGTCAGACCTTCTCCATCTCGAGGTCTTTTGTAAAGTGGTGCAGGTAGTACCGGCCACTGGATAGTATATTTTATGGCAAGATGTAAAATAGGGTTAGGGTTAGGGTTAGATAGAAAATGTGTATAAATAGCAAGTCTGGCCCTTTTTCAAGGGTCGGCGAAATTGATGATTTTGCAGTCCATAGTAATAGAGAAGCAGTATTTTCATTTCAGTTGCAAAGCTCAATACTCCTTGGTCTTTAAGCTTTCAGTAGTTAGATGCTCCCTTGGAGTCACCATTGTACCACGCACCAATGCTTGCTGGAAGGAATGTTAATGAAGAAGAGATGGTTCTCGCAATGACGTTGTTAGCACTTTGTCTTCTAATTTAATGGTATTTTATGTTTAATGTTCTTCATGTCTTCTGCTCTGATACTTAAAGTAGATTAACGACCTCCTTTCCCTTGCTACTGATCAAATATGAACTGATGGTTGTGTATTTCTTCGGTATTTAGTGTAGTATATCAGAGCATTATTGATGTATTGAATATTTAAACATAACTATAGGTAGATGAAATATCTCTAACCCTACAGGATCTTTTTCAATTTATTTGCTAAGTGTAGAATGCTTGGAGAGACCCCACCTTCCTGAATCCCCAGAGAGAACAAGTTGAAGAAACCAGCTATCCCGCTCAAAAATAGTCACATCTCCCAACTGAGCCCCGCACCGTTGAGACCCGACCTTGAGGTGCTTGGAGGCCTAGGGAATCTCATTTACCCGGATAACCTTTGCAGGTGAAGTTGGCCGGTACCTGATGACAACTTACACCTGTTGACAGACCCGGTCACCAAAGTCCCGTCAACAAGGTGCTCAAGGGTCATGAATTCCAAGGTGATTCTGGTGAGCATATCATATATGCTCTCTGTAATAGACATCTCAGGGGTGGCAATCAATGTTCTTGTCAAAGTCATATGTTGTTATAGTAGTGTGAGATTTGGTAGTAGTAGAGCTTGGGGCTCGGTTACCTCATCTCAGATTTTGGATTCTGCCTCTTGAATCTCTAGTCTCAACCATTTAGATTTTACTAGCTTCTCATAATGCAACTTGAATGCATTGTCATTGGTTGTAAGACCTTGTGCACTTTCCTTAAGATCTTCATTGATTTTGGCTAGCTTATCACTATGCTTGGTAGTGGAAGTTTCTAATGTGCACAACTTTTGAATTATGTTCACTACTTCTGATATTATTGGTTCTATAGTAGTAACTAATTCAGAAATTTTTACCTTTTGTTCTGCCACTTCCTGGCTGATTTTCTCTGTAATCTTGTATAGACACTTATGCTTAGCGCATTCTTTTATTGCCTTGTTTGCATCTACATTATGTGATGTGATAGCATCGGTAAGAACTACTAATTGATCAAGTATAGAGGCACTTTGATTAGTATCTGTGTTAGGCATAATATCCAATAGTGTATCTTTGGTTGTCTCCAGGACTTGATAGTTCTTGTGCTCCTTCCTGAGCTTGTCCTGAGTTTCCTTTCTTTTACAAAGCTCACCATACTTTGTAAGTGACTCTGGATCCAATGTCCTAGGATCACAGCCTGGTATGTCAATAATTTCATCCAATGTGACTGAATTTTTATTCTTCTTATTCTTTGCATTTTTAGTGGAAGTACTTGTATGCAGTACCATAAAAAGTTCCTTTGCTTGGTCTGATGTACTTGGTGAAGGATTTGGAGGTGTTGTGCCCTTATCCTGCTGCTCGGTATTCACCTGTTGGTTTTTTGTAGACATCTCTACATCAACCTTATCTTTTTCTACAACTTTCTCTTCCTCGGTATCCTTGGCATCACCTTGTTTTTCTTCTCCACTTGTACCTTTTTGTTCATCATTTGTGCTTTTCTGCTCCCCATCCCCCTTATCCTCAAGTATGCTTGCATCATGGTTGGGTGTCTTCTCCTTTTCTTCTGAGATGATATTGATAGTTTGTATCAATATTGACATTTGTCCTAGTATATTGACATGTGCCGCATCCTGTGTTTCCTTTTCCTTTTCTTCTCCTTGATTGGTGGTCACATTAATATCTTCATCATTCTTTACTTCATCTGTAGGATCACCTCTAGTGAAATCTATTATAGTTATATCTTTGATTTTTTCATCCATAGTATCCTTTAATGATTATAAGATTTGTGGTATGCCATCCATGGTCTGGCTTGCTTGTGTTGTCAGATCAATTGGATTGACATCCTCAGTGTCATTTAGAATGATGTGATCTGGGCTCGGTGTAGCCTGTTTATCTTCAATGTGAGGGGTCTCGGTAATAGCTAATACCTGCTTGGGGCTTGTATCCTCTTTAGGTAGATTAAGTATTCCTCTCTAAGCTTAATCACTTTATTTGTCAAGCTCTATTAAGTTGCCATGTAATACTTTGTAGGCTCTCAATTTTGTTGAGAAATTCTTTGAATGCTTCTTCATCATTTCATTAATTTCTTCCATCTTTGACTAATTTCTACTAGGGATCTTTCCCTTATATGTTTTTTAGTTTTTAGTGTATATGTCCACCTTGCTGATAGGATGTTATTAAGTTCTTGTGGCATCATCTTATCAAACTATACAGGTACATACTTGAATGCAATCATTGCCTAGATGATGGCTTCTTCTATCTTAACCTAATCCTCAGGTTTTAGAGTTAGTCATTGTCTGATCTTAGGATTTGATATGCTACCTGTCTTGATGATTGATACAAAAATATCATCAATTGTTGTAGGAACTCTGTTCTTTTCAGTTTGAGCTCCTTGTTCTTTCTCATCCTGCTTAGTGTCATCCTTATCTACTTTTCCTCTGATGTATTTTCTTCTTTGCATCGATGCATGTTTCCCAATTTGAGGCTTTCTTTTGTAAGTCCTCCCTATTCCTTTCTTGACTGGTGGTGAGTTTGTATCTTTTTTAGTTTGACTCCTTGTCCTTGATGCAATAGTAGTTCTTGGTTTCTTTGCAGGTGGTGCATCGAACTTAGTTGACTCAGAGTCTCTCACTTGTTCACCTTCACTGATGGGTAACTGTCCCTCAGTGTCATCTTTTTGTTATGTTTCTTCATCATCAACCGACAACTTCTTTTGAAGTATCTTAACCATTTTAGTCTTCTTTATGTCAATCTTCTTCACTACTAGGCCTGTTTTAATTCTGGCCTTGGCTTCTTCATAGGTGCCAAATCTTGGTAGTGATTTTTCAACTACCTCATTCACCAATGCTTCAATAGCATTTATGGCCTAATCAATGTTGATTTCATAGTCAAGAGGTTGTAACCATGTTGTCCTCGGTATAGCTGGTTTTATCAACGTGGTGTCGGTATCCACTATGAAACATATATCATCCTTATACTTTTCCACCAGTTTTTCAGGTATCCTCATCCTCTTTTACATTCTATCTTTGAATCCGGTGAAATATGCATCCATGAATGATGTAAATTTGTCCCCTAGTGACTTAATAAATTCACTAATTTGAATTGTCACTGGTCGGGTAGTGTCCCAATTGACATTACCGACACATGGGAAGAAGTTCCGGAAATAGAAAAATGTACACATGAGGAGTGATCCGAACTTATATGAATTAGTCCTTGCTGACCTAATTGTCCTCATGTTCTCCTCCGACTGCTTCTGTAGAAGCTCGGATAGGTCCAGTTGTAATCCCTTCTTCACAATCTTATGGGCAGTGTCAACTGCTCCACATGTAATGTTGTTTAACCGACTGGCTTGGAATACCTTGTATCCCAATACACATGCACCAAACTTTTAGTTCTGGATCGGTGATGGAGTTTACCTTTAAACCTCTATCATCCCATACTGCACCTGTCATCTTTTCTATATTGGGTCAAGGAAGATGTTTGAGTGCTTTGACCTTGTTAGTTACTGGATAACCGGTTACTGCATGTATTACATCCTTGGTGATCAGTTTTGGCTCATCCAGCCACATCTTTCGGTCATGTACCTGGCTAAGAACTATCTGGATCCACTCTGTTTTGAATTCCTTCGGGAATATTAGGGCATTTTTCAACCCTTTTACCTCAATGTGTTTATGTTCATCCTTAATTCTTCCATATGTGCATAGCTTCTTGTAAGCTTCCTCGACTTTGAGGTCTTTGATCTCTGCAACCTTACAATGGATATAGGCTCGGACATCCTCGACTAGAAAAACCCTAGGTGGTATGCTTGAGAATGCTCCAGTGTCGTCGGGTTGTGAAGCAACCTCGAGGTAGAATTTGTACTTAGGCTCTTCACATGTAGAGTTCTTGATCAGATTAATCTTTTTATCCTTTGCATTCTTGATCTTGGAAATGCGCGATGTGGTTGCCATGTTTCTAGAAATTTAAGGCTTCTTTCATAAACAAACTCTGAGCTCGGTGAGTCTTAGTTACTCACTTGATCTATTGTAGCTACTGTTAATCTGTCGAAGTAGTCGTGAATGTGCTTGTGAATCACTCTGCAATCTGGTCACTATTCTTTGCTCTGTTCTTCACTTTGTGAATGAATGAGATCTATGTCACCCTTTTATAGATGATGCCCTAAGTGGTGCAATAAATTCTTTACCCACTTCTCGATGTTCATAGATGAATTCTCTCGGGGAACATACTAACTTCATTCTCGGTGAGAATGTGATGCTTAGGGTAAGTATAAATTAAATTGACCTTTCACATGTTTACTAACAGAGCTTGGTATGTAGCGAAGACTTCATTGTATTTTTACATGATTATTGATGATGCTCAATTTACATTAACAACTTATCTTTTATATATATACCGATGAATCTCAGTATGCATTGACCGATGAGATTGGATTCACAAATTCATAACAAGTAATACCACAATGCATCTTCATTCATGCTAATTTTGCATATTATCAATGTATATAGGAACTGATGTAAAATATAGCTTTGTATAGTGCAGTTCCATACTTACTTGTTTAGCTTAGGTGGGGTGGTGATATCACCGGATCCATTGGATAAGGTGTCACCAATTGTATTTCTTGGTCCAGCATCATCAGTATTTGTATCTTTTCTCCACATTTTGTTTCTCATATTCTCGATGTATTCAATGGTATTTCCATTAGCAAAAGTGCTTGTCTCTGTCACTCGGTCTCTGTAGTCCTTGCTTAGATGATCGACCCTATGACAGTGTAAGCATGCCATTCCAGGGTTAGTCCAGCTTCTAGAACTTCTCATCCATTTTCTCATGCAGTTTGCAGCTATGTGTCCATATCTACCACATGTTATGCAATTTTTCCATGTCTTGTAATCCCAAACATATGAGTTACCGAATCTTCTCAGTTGATGAGCATTTTCTTGTTCTTTAGGTTTCCATGCTTGCTTTTTCTTCTTCTTGCATTCAAGAGATGTGTGCCCATGCACTTTGCAAGTAGAACAATATTTTTCCATGTAGGTTTCCTTCTTTGGTTGTTTCACCTTAGATCTACATTCATGTGCTTTGTGTCCTTTCTTGTTACAGTTATAAAATTTTCCTATGAATGTAGATGTGGATTTAGGAATACCTTTAGCTTTGCTCCTGCAAACATTTGATGTGTGGCCTAGTTTTCCACAATGATTGCATGACTGCTTCCTTGGTCTTGGATTTGTGTAGAAATCTTTGTGATCAACTAGGTTTGATGATTCTCCATGCTCGATATACTCTAGACTGGTATTTTTGTTGAGTCTCCTTTGTCCATTCAGAAAATCATCCATTATTTTTGTGCTTTCTTCATCTTTCTTGATCATATCATTGTGTTGTTGCTGAATCTTTACTTCATGCTTCAGTTTTTTTATTTTCTTCTCTTAGCTCACCAATACCTTCCAATTTCCCATTCAATTCTATATTCACTCAGTTTGCCTCATGACTCATAAGAAATATTTGATTGGTGATCTCATGATGATGTTCAGTAAGTCTTTATATTTCAGTCTCTCTCTTGTAGCTTTTCAAAGATCTTTCTCCTGTCATCAATAGCTAATGTTCTTTCTTGTTCAGCTTATCTAGCATTATTCATAACATCAATCATCCTTACCATCTATGTCTCTTGACCGATTTGCAGTACCTTTACTTGCTCTATCAGATGTTGATTGATTTCATTCAGACTTGTAATGCTTCCTTCAGATGTGTCTGATGTATTGCTAGATGTAGATCCTAATGACTCAAACAAATCAGGTATCTCTTCTTTGTGATAGTTTGTTTCATTGCAGCGAGATGCCATAACTTTTCTTTCATCCAGTAGCTCTCTCATCTTGATTCTTGTTTCTCTGTATTGCTCATAGAAGATCTGTATCTGCAATTTTTGATTTTCAATATTCTTATCTAGCTTAAACCTTTCCATTGTATGATCCTTTCTCTCAAGTGATTTAAAATTTTCCAAATAAGAGATATAGTTATGATACCAATTGTTGGAATAATGGAATGGTTTGTATTGAGAGGGGAGGGGTGAATCAGTACCCTTAAAACTTTTATCAATTAACCCTTAATTCTTTAGTAATCAATTCCTTGCATTACCGACCATAGATGCTTTTCTATATTATGCATGTCATATCAAAACATAAACTTAATTGCATGTAAACATTCATGAAATGTAAGTACACATGACACAAGAATTGGTAACACAGAAAACCCCTGTTAAAAGGTAAAAACTGCGGTGGGGATGAAACCCACAAAGCTTCACTATCTGCAAAATGGAAGGTTCTGGTTAAGGCTACAAGTTTGATCACTTCTAATGATCTTACCCTGTTAGGAGTAATATTTTAGACTAGTTAGGTCTACTCGGTTAAGAGATTTAGCAACACTGTTAAGTGTGCACTCAGTTAAGAGATTTACATAAGGATTGTTATATCCACCTTCTTAAAGGATTTCTTCTAGTTGCTACACTTGTTAGAATGCAGTCAAAAATACTTATTGACCTGATTATATGCAATCTTGAATTGTTGAGTACAGATCCTTTAAGTTTACAATGTATGTGTATCACTTATAATGATTGATTAATACCTCTGTTCTGCTCGGTAGCCTTGAATCTTGTTCTTCATAAATGATTTCATCTTTTGTTGTCCTTCTGCATAAAACTCTCTGTATGATCCATATATGTTTGCTTCAACTAAAATCATCATTGTCTAATTAATTTCTACATCTATTTATACAATATATTGACCTAAATAGGTTTCAGGCTTTACAATGAAAACTCTATGATCAAAGGTTTACAACTTGACCTTGATCTCCTAGTTTGCATGTTTACAATCAGTTAGAATGATTAAAATAATTACATATGCTTTACTTGTCCCTCAAGAAATGGTTTTAAAGATAAGCTTTAAAGATAAATATAAAACTCAAGTGTTTTATCTGACATGTAACTCAGATCCACATTTCTCAGAAATAAAGTTTTCTCTCGGTAGACTGGTGCTTGGGTTGCTCTGTAGTCTTTCATCGGTGATGTCCTTGTAGACATTCTGATTCTCGGGTTTCTCTTGTAGATTGTCTATCAGTTTACACAGTAGACTATGTTGTCAGTTTACACTATGATCATTCTGTCGGTGAAGACTTATTTTCGGTGATCTTTGTGAACTACTATGTCAGGTTGCACTGTAAACCTGTCTTTCGGTGATCATGTTACCAACGGTTCAAAAACTGTTTCCTTTGTATACCAATGACAAAATATGATCATCATATTGCTTTGGTGCATTTAACTTTTTAATATTATCCAATTGAGTTTGAAGGGATTGGATATGTTTACTTAAAAATCCTATGGGGTGACCTTATCCTCATCTTTTTTTGATTTCGATATGTCATAATCATGAGGTAGTTTGACCCCTAGTTGAGCTTAAGTTCATGAAATACCTCTCTTTATCTTTTTATATCACCCTCTCCATCATATTCATGAAATGGATGTTTTTTTGTGCCTCCTTGATTTGTTCATCTGTGATCTCTTCATTATTGTTGTGGTTATTAGCGTTAGACCATTTCTTATCCATGTTTGGTTTATTGGTTTGTGTTTGATTAGTCTTAACTTGATGTGTGTCAATTTGATTCTCTTGTTGAGGTTGTGTTTTTTCTTGAAATGTTATTCCATTCAATGTGACCTTGTTATTAAATGTTTCAAAATGATAATATATCATCCTTATTCTTGGCATAAAAGTACCTCTTGGGTTACTTTTTGAATCAAGGTTTCCTCAATAGTTAACGTTTTCTCAAAAATCCTAGTTGATTCTACTATAAACAAGTGATATGGTAAGATTCCAATGTTTTTTTTTCTCAAACGAAAGTGTGTCCTAATGATGAAGTCTAATAAAGAAATATCTATCTCTATGATGAAGAATTTATAATAGACCTGATTTTGTTGGTTCCAGTAAAAGGACATGTAATCCTTGTTGACAAACTTTTCAAAATTCAAGGATTTGGATGTTTGGACAACACTTGTAATTTTATTGATTTGATTGGAATTGTATAAATGATCAACTTGTTTAGAGTAATAACAATGGAATATTTTCTTAAAGAACTTGTTTCTATTAAGAAGAACTTGATTTCAAAAATGTATTTAAAAGATAACAAACAACCACAATTAAGCACTCAATCTTAGAAAAATCAAAACAACTATACCATATTATTTATGTTCTTGTAACATTTTCACAAGTTTGGCATAAATAAACCAATTCAAACAAGCTACTGAAGGACAATATTGGTTTCCATGGATAAAGAGGTAAGCTTGTTACTTAACCAGGATTTATTCAAGATTTCGTTCAAAGATATTTTGCTTTTACCTCTCTTTATGATAGCTTCCCACCAACGCCAGGGAGGTTTTACGCAACCCGTGAGGAATACTCGATGAAGGCTATTATACAATTGTTCTTTATCCACCCTATTAAGGATGAAGTTATTTTTATAGTGGGTTGGATAACCGTGGCTAAGGCGGTTTTGTATCCCACTTTGGGTTGTCCCTCTCACCATCCTCGATAAGGAAAATCTTGGGAGGCAAGCCCACTGCGGTTCAATTTAAAAGCACTACTTGAAGAAAAACAAGGCTAAAGGTAGGTTCAGGAGTTTGATCACCCTAAGAAGGATGAGAGTATATCCCTATTACGCTTATTCTCAAAGAACAATAAGCATGGTGTTCATTTTTTGGCCTTTATCTAATATAACTTAGATATGCTTAGCATTTTGATCACCATGAAAATGTGAGAGCAAAAGCCAAATACCTTTTTTCACAAGCAAAATGAGGTATTCATATTTATATTATGTGTTTTGAACTTGGAAATGCCCTAATTTAAGCAAAGTACCTGAAAGAAAAGGCTTAAGAATCATACCTTGTTTGAAGCTTAATGCACATTTTTTAGGTTTTTGATGATTTAATATACATTACCTCGGCGACATTCCAGATCCTTAGCATCCAAGTCTCTCATGAACCTTAGTCCAACACCAAACGAACAAAGTGAAGAAAATTTTGAAAACAAATACTCCTTTATTTAAAACTTTGAAACAAGAAGTATTTAAGGTAAGGATGAAGATTTAGCTTCATACAACCTAAGAAATTTGATGTAATGTTCATAATCTTTGACTTCTTCTTATAAGTTTTCCAATGTATTTGCATGATGGACTTTCTTTGCATATTTGTTCAACCTTTTAGACTCCTTTTCTTTCCAATAATCAGGTAGTTTAAACATGGTTTTTTGGACTTTCTTAATTTGAACCATATTCAAAAAGGAGATTCATTGAGATGAATAAAATCGGTACATAAAAGCTTGGTAAAGGTCCACAGTCTTCCAATACCTGTTGCGAGCTTGAACTTTTTCCCCCAAGGTTTCAAACTCGATGGCTAATTGTGTTCTCTTTGAGTTTTTGTACAATCTCCTCGCCTATTCTTCTTCAAAATGATTCAGTAATCAAAGGGCAAACTTCTTTACCTTCTTAAATTTTGTCATTTGAAAACATTTTAAACGAAATCATATGCTGAAATTTTAATTTCTAAATGAAATTTAATAGGCACTATTCTATTACTTAAAGGCGCTGAACTTTAACTCATAGGCACTAAAATTTAACTTCGAGGCACTATAAGTTAGAATACATGTGCTAAAACAATAATCTTATGCGCTAAACTAGCAAGTGTTATTATTTTACTTTTAAGCACTTTAAGACAATAAATAAGTGCTAAAAGAAACAAGACAAACATTGAAATAAGTTTTAAATTGCATTGTTCTATCTGCAGGGGCTGTAAATTTGATCACATGCGCTGAACTTTGGACTCTGAGCGCTAAAATAATGAGTAAAGGCGCTAAAATTTGCAGTACAGGCGATGAAATTTCCTGCAAAGGCATTGTTTGTGTTTCTCGAATCTACGAATGTGAATTCTGCAATAAAAAAATGTCAAATTAGTGAGGCATGGGCCCCACGATGGGCGCCATTTGTATGTGTGTAAACCTGCAAATTACAAACCTACATGAAACATTAGTTTGACATACATTCAAATTGAATTATGGATCTAGGTAGTTAAGTAATTAAAAAATGAAAGCAATTAAGAGCGTCTCATGGATCTCTAGCTAGAAGGACTAAAAGAATGCTCTCAACTACAAAGTAATCCTAAAGTGACAAACCCTAGAATGAGAATTATGATAACAATGATGAAAAGATGGATCTAAGATGAAAATTAAGCTAAATTTACCTATTCTAAATGCTCAAATCTACTCAAACATGGATGTATTTTTCCATTATGATGACGCTATGAATGAACTCAATCCTTGCCTCCAAAGATGGTGGATGAAAATTGACTATAACTACAATACTTAAATGAAAGTAGATGTAAGTAGATATGAATTCATTATAAAGTTGTGATTTGTAAATAATTATGCCTCCTATTTATAAGAATCCCCAAAGTGTAGGGGGTAAGTCAAGATAACCATGGTCAAAGTATGGTTGAGGTTAAGGATTAATGATGTGTCCCTTTTGAGTGGACAAGATCGATTTGTAAGATTGAGTGGTCAAGATAGAAAATCCTTTTTGCAATCCATGTGCTTGCTTTCCTTATTTCCCATTGGTTAAATGATTTTTCATCATGTAGTGGTGGGTAAGAAATATTGGGGTTTAATTGATTCAAAAGAATTAATTACTCAATTAAATTGAATTTAATCAATTGATGAACTATGCAATTAAATGATTAATTCAATTACCTAGTTATTTGATTTATTAATTTTAATTAATTCAAAATGGCTTTTATTTGATTGATTTTTGCTTTGACTCATGTTGACCAATTTCAGGTGTATGCATATATCATCTAGGGTCTTAGAGGTCTTCAAATCGCTTGGATTCCCCTATAGGCATGTTCTTCCTTGAGCCTCTGTCACATCATTTGCATCTACATCCACTTTAGAATCAATGTCCCTAAACAAGTTGTTAATGTTTTGTCTTCTTCTTTTGCTAGCTCTTTTTAATGTGTACTTTCAACTTTTCTTTTTATTTGTGCTCTTTCCTTCTATGATTCTAAAACAGTTTATCCCTTGAGTAGTACTCTAATCTCTCACAACTGCAGTAGTATGTTATTTTCCATATTTTCTATTATGAATAGATGTTACTACAAGTGATGTGTCACCTTTGTAAAAAATTCATTGCTAAAGATGCACAAATTTTTCTTGCATTAATTTACATTTGAAATGACAAACATTATCTCTCATAATACTGAAATCTATGGTTTGTATACTTTCTTGTATAGCACAAAATGTAAGTGTTGTAATTTAATGTAATGAATTGGTTTCAACTAGTTTCTTTGCATACCATTGACATATTTATTGCAATGTTCTTTGTATATAATAGTTCAATATTGTGTATGGGAATAAAGAGAACATGATGAATCGAATATAAACACTTTGTTTGCAAGGATTGATAGTAGCTATTTTAAAAAAAATGAAAAAATGGCTCAGTTTGAAACATAAATTAAAGTTGTGGATAATTTTACATATTAAATTTTAAAATAAACATCAATCATTTTAGTACATGGACATATTCTTTGTACCAAGAACCTAATAACCTTTTTTACAATGTAGGAAAATGGGATATAGCCTAAGAATGAAAACTAAGAACCATTTCTAGACTCTTACATTAGAGAACAACTAATTAGACCCAACTTCACACTCTTGGCAGAGTTGACCACTCGTGGTTGATTATTCTCTTGTGATTTATTATGATTGGATAATGATTTGGATGTGAAAAATGTAAGAACTAGGTTACATGATGCAAAATTTATAATAATCCACTTAAATAGACAAATACATAATTGGAAATCAACTCAAATGTATAAAACTAGAAATGATATGTAGAGAGGAACTTATGTTTGAAATTGATGTTCAAAATGGATAGTTAGTGTTGCTAGGTGTTATAGTCTTGACAGGTGTTTGAGTGCAAATAGGGGGCAAAATAGGTCTAAGGAGCCTCAAAACTAACTTTCAGTCAATTTTTAGGTCAAATTGTTTGGACTATGGAACTAGGTGTTATAGACCATATGAACTAGGATGCTAAGCTCTCTAGATCATTTCTTTTTTTGTTGAATTTGGTTTGGTAGTCTTTGTCTTAGTTTTCATTTTGCTCTTATATCTTAAAAGTGAACGTGAAACATATTTTTGAGCCAAGAAATGTACAAAAGGAGAGGAAGGTGGTGTTAGGTTGCATATGGTATTTCTTATGTCAAACCCCAAGTAGGTGTTACCCTCAACTATAATAATGGTGCTTATAAAGAGAGCTTGGCCTTGCAGGGAGGAGGCAAATTTTGAAATGAAATGTTGAATTGAGGTCCTAAATGAAATGATTACACCTTCAATTGATGATTAATTCTCTTTAGATAAATCCTCCAAAAGTTGGTTCAATAACATGAAAAATCATAATAAAATCTATCATATATGCTAGGATTAGGTAATACCAGGAGGGGGGTGAATCAGTCTTACAACACTTTAAACATGAACCAATTAATTTCCAACTTAACCAAATAAATACTGAAATGAAAAGAACATAAACACACAACACATAACTCATAACACCATGAATTTGTTGTCAAGGAAACCCTAGCCAAGGTAAAACCCTGGTGGGGATGACACCCACAACTATGCACTAAAAGTATTATGTCCCTATTAGGAGACCTAGCCCTGTTAGGAGCTAAATATTACATTAGCACATTTCCCTATTAGGGGAATACAAAACTATGTTAAAGGTATACTGAGCACACTACTCATAAAATCAGAAATATTATTCTGTTACAATGCTTTTCTTAAGAATGAACAAACAAGCATCAACTATGCTTAGGTAGTTCCAGTTGTAGCTCGCATCACTATATGTCTGATTCTGATATCACAATGCATCTATGCATCATATCCACACATATTCTTACTTCTCACTCTTCGCTTCTCAAAAGCTCTCCATCTATATATCTTATTTCCTTTCCCAGTCGGCTTCCAATTACATCACAAAATATAATTAATACTTATACAAAAATTAATTTCTATGTCAGCGACCATGCACTATCAAAACATAGGTAATCCATAATCCAAATCCAACTTAGCATGTTTGGACTTTGCGTTATACTCCCTCAATCATCACGATTGTTCATCTGCCTTGTATCACTATTGCTTTGTCTTCACATATCTTCAATTGATTGTATCTTACTGCGATCAACACCAAAACTCAAGTGACCTTAATAGAAGGTCATACACATCCTAAAATAGCTTCCTCTAATCTCACATGTCTCCATTCATCATATACTATCTTCGCTAATTAAAACAATACTTCCATACTCTGTAAATCTGCTTTCTGTACTTAAACATTTTGCAATCCCAAACTCCATAACTGTGTTCTATTCCAAGATACCATGCATACCAAATGTCTTTCCATAAATGAAAACCCTCAAGTGTTCCATAACACTCCCGAATGAATCACTTGCCAACAATATAAACATACTTGAAGACAACTTGTTATAGCTTGATGCTCCTTGTACTCATATCTACTCTTGAATGAATAATATTTTCTCTTGAATTGAAATGATAGCTTATTTAAATGATGATAAAATGAATTATAAATAATTCTTTATATAGGGTTCTCAAGGTATTTTTTTCATTTTGGCCAACTTATAACGGTCATATCCCAATTTTGAAACTAGATTCGGTTATACTAAGACCAACTCATTACTCTCCTATAATTTTGGCCAAAAAGTGTTAGGTACAGTGGCTAATTGATAATGATATGACAAAATAGGCCCCAATTTCTAGGGAAGCAAGATAACAAGGCCCTAATATTGGATCTAGAATTCAAATTTGGATTGACAACATCTAAATGTAGAATAACTTGTCTTGAAATTTAAAATAGGATAGAAACCCAAATAAGCTTGAAATGACATAGGAGAAGGCACACTAATGCAAGGACCCAAAGAGGATTTTGAATTTTTAAAGGAATGCAATTTATGACACTACACCTTTATATTGTAAATTAATTTGGAAGTTGACGATCATGCCAATTGTGCACACAATTTTTTTAATTTAAATAACCAACTTAGTATGTAGGTGATACAATGTCTTAAGGAAAATGTACAAAAGGGTGATTATTGGTGTCTATATAACAATGGTGTTTATATAGTTTTAGCTATGAACTCTTCACTAGGTTTAAGGGACTTGATGTGAAATCATCCCTCAAATTTACAGATACAAACTATGGATTGCCAACTTTATATAAAGTCAAGTCCAATACATCAATTTAAAGGTAAATTATTCTTAATAATAGTGATTATGCACACTTATCACCACCATTAGTATAACATGATCAAAGATTTGACACGATAAAATCTCTTAAAATTACATAGTTAAAATCATGAACTTTGCTTCATTGTACTTAATAAATATTTTATGTCATCTTAATTTTACTTTATGACGATATATCCAACTTAGTATGTGGTTGACACAACCACTTAAGAAAATGTAGAAAACGGTGATTATTTGTTGTTTACAAAGAAATTAACTTTACATAGTTTTAGCTATTGATTATTCATTACACTTAAGATACTTGTCAAATCATCCTTCAAATTCATAAGTCTAAAGTATGGATTTCCAAATCTATATAAATTTAAAATCACATATGTCAATTAAAAGGTGAATTATTCTTGATAATAGTTATTACATGGACATAGTGCTACCATCGTCACAATACCATGGTGACCAAGAATAAAATAACTTTGGTCAACGAGATGATTGGTGATCAACCATTTGACACTAAAAAAATCTTAAGATTATATATTATTTAATCATGAACTTCAATTTCATTGTAATTGGAAAATATCTAAAGTTTTCTTAATTGTATTTTATGATGATAATTTTTTTTGGAAATATTGTTATCCTTGAGGTAAAAGGAGAGAAGAAAAATTCACACATCATATTGTTGGTGCCAAGCATGTAACTTTTGGGGTTTAAAGGTGTGATAACCAAAGGCCACCAATTGCATATTTCAAGGTAATCGCTAAGACTAAAAATGGGTTGATCCCCCATTAAAGACAATGCTAGAATAAATCTAGATAATAAAGTTAATTGACCTTACCTAGCAATGCTAGAATCAATTTAATTGAAGATCGTCGAACCTCATGAAATTATTGGCAATCGATTCAAATACAATTAGATGGACAACCTCCCTTATGGAAAGTTTAATTTGATATTAATTGGGGCCTCATAAGAATGGGTTGAACCCCTTAGTGTAAAAACTACCCTTCTTGGGAAAATAAAATAAATTTATTTATTCTCATATGTTCTTGACCTCCTTGGTAGGATCACCTCTCCTGGGTGGAGAAGTATGAAGGTAGTATAAATGCAAGATGAGTTGGGAGTAATAAGCCAAGAAATTAAAGAAATATGTTTCTAGTTTAAGCGGATGTATAGTAAATCTTCAAGAAAATTTATATCATACCTTCAAGTAGATTTATAGCAAATGTTGAAGCAAATTTATGGTAGATCTTGAAGCAAAATTTATAGAAAAAATTGAAGTGGATTTATTGCAAATTTATACTAGATCTTGAAGCAAATTTATAGATGATTTATAAGAAGACTTGCAAGCATATTTTAAAAAGAAGATTCACATAACCACCATCATTTTAGGTGTCAATATTCAATAAGATAAAAAATAAGTGTTCAATTTAGAGATTTATGAATCCTAATAGAAGAGATTGGTGTCTCTTTCTAAGTTGGTGCTTAGTAGTTGGGATTGGTGCCTATAAATATTTGTAAGAGATTTATATTTTTATGGCTATATTTAGATTTTAGATCCAAGTCGTCCATCTTTTTGGTTCCATCCCAAAAGGGTTTCCATACAATTCTTGTGTTCTTATTGTTCTATGGATTGTGTGCTTACTATTATTGTAGTTTCTAAGTTTTAAATAAGTAACAAATTATCTTATATAGATCCATCCCCACTCTCTATATATATCTGTTGACTATGAGATGTGATGGAACTACTATGATCAAAGGGATAATGTAAAGATCTTTAAGATTCATTTTAACGAGGTGTGTGTTGTGTGGGATCCCTAGAGAACCAATATAACAATTACACTTGTATTTGAATAATTGCAATAATTAGAAGAAAGGATGCCTCCATCAGATTGATTGCGTATGCTAAACTTTGAAACCTATTTGTAAACCCTAAAAACCCAACCACTAATTCAACAAATAACCAATAGATCTCTTCTTCATGAAATGCAAAACATAAAATAAGTGAAGCTATACATAATACCATCACATTAATGAAACACTTGACTCCATTGTTCTCCTATCCTTCAAGATGTTGTAAATATGATTTTTCCCTCAATTATTTTGCACACGCACAAGATGACATAAAAGAAATGGAGTGTGGTTGATTGATGTTGATGTAAGATATATGATATGATAGAAAGATCATAAAAGTTTCATTAGTTGTCTAAATTTGGAGTAGGTTCAAATGAGGGATAAATATGTTCTTTTATAGAAATCCTCAAGAGAAATCAAGGGTGAAAATTAACAGGTTAAAAGATGAATGACCATGATAAAATGATAGGTGAGAATGAATAAGATTGAGAGGTTGATCTAAATGAAAGACAAAAATTGAGTGGTAGATGAAGATTAGGTAGAGATGCTGACTTTTGGTAACATATCTTTGAATTCAACGAACCTAGACATCTTGGGAGATGTGAAAGGAAAGGATAATAAGTTAATTAAATAAATAAACATAATCATTTAATTAATAGTAGAAAAGGAGGTGCCCCTATTAATGGGACATGAAAGGTTAATATTTCATAAAATGCATGGAATGAATGAAATAGGGGACCTCAGAGTTGGTTTGGGTCAAGATAAACTTCGACGAAGCTTCAAGGGGAAACTTGACATCAAGAAAAGTTGGTTGTGTTGCTCAAGATCATATTAGGAAAGTGATACAAAAAAATTGACCCTTGGATGTGATGACAAAAAATTAGTGTAGTTGATGAAAACTATCAACCCTACAACTCCCAAGAATCACCTGCATGCAAACACCTATCACAGAAAGAGAGAAGCAAAAGCTATGGAGGCCAGAAATAATAGATTTGTGAAAGAGGAAACATCCTCAATTGATTCAATAATGGAATATAGAATACAAGATGATTCAAGATTAATAAGAATTGAATGATCAAATGCAAAGAGATCAAACCTTATAAAAGGTAATCAAAACCCTAAAATGGGAGAAACCTAGGTTGCATGATAATAATTAATAAAGAATTAATCATTATATGCCTAAAGTTTAGCTTAAGTAAACTAGAGATAATAAGTGACTTTAATAATTAAATCACAATGAATTAATTAATAAGTGAATTAACTTATTACTCTAACACCCCCATAAAGATAAACTTAGGGAGAAGCTAAAACCTTAGAAACAACTACTAAAAGAAGGAAATTGGTCTTGACAACATGGCCTGATCAGGTACCCAAGTACAAAAAAAAACTCTATAAAGAGGAGAAAAGGAGAAAACCCAGTGGGGAAAACCCCTCTCCAAAAATAGATGAAGACTAGTGAAGGACTAAAGAAGCCTCTAAAATAGAGAATGTCCCAGAAGATAGGAACAAAGGAAGAACATGAAGAACATCACTAAAGTATGAAGCCACAAACACTGTCGAAGAATAACTATTGGAACCTTCATTGTAATAGAACATGATTAGGTAGAGAAGGTTGTAAAAAAAGACTGAAGAGTTGATCAATCAAATATAGAAGGATGTCTCCAAAACAAGAATTAAAGAGTGTCCATATGGTAAATGATCCATCTCACTGAAATGCATAGCTACCCAGCCACTGCATCTGCCTGGTACATAGGAATAAATAATGAATACATAGATCACTCCATCGAACCAAGGAAGAATTAGAACCAATAGGAGATACTCCACCATAATGTTGAGAAAGGAGAGGTGTGACATGTACATTGAACCAGATTGCCAAGAATAACTACACGATGAAGAACTAGGAACATAGAAAGTGCAGAAGAAAGTACAAACACATATAAAGGATGGTGTGGAATGATCACTCTCTTGACACACATCATGAGGCTAATGTCATGGAAGGAACACTCACTTGACAAAGGTATATGATAAACAAAGCAACATCAACCCCCCATGACACTTTATAATGGAATGCAAGTACAAAAAGGAACAAAAAAGTCCAAGATCCCAAGCATGCATCAAATGGCACTTTATCCTGTGCGTTTGCAAAAAAAGAAAAGTGACATAAACAAATGTTTACAATGCTCAAGAATGACAAGAAAGTTGTAGAAACATGAATAACAAATAACATGGAGTCAACCCATACAAGCAAAATGATCCCAAGACTTGAAACAACCAAGATAATCACCAGATTGAAAAAATGCAAAAAATATGAATAACAAGTACCTGGAGTAGTTTCTGGGTGTGAGACCCATAAAATAAGATAGAGCACAAAACCATCTTTCCAACACCATGCGGAGGTCAAAAAATAGAGTCTGGATGAGAAAGATATGGCTCCTAGAGTTCAAAAAATAACTCTAACTTTGATTGGAAAAAACCTTGTAAGATGACAAAATCAGAAAACCAAACCTACAAAATCAGGTCGGGCACGAAACTAGCTTTCTGAGGATATCTCATTTGGCAAAAAATGCCTCCGTTTGCTCAAGATACGAGCAAAAAGCTGAAGAGGGCTCCAAAATAAGAAATCCAAGAAACCTCTGCTAAATTTGGCGAAGCTCCACTAAATCTAGTGATGCCTCCAAATCTGGTGAGACTGCTAAAGTTTTGGTCAAATTTGGCAGATTTACCAAGAAAGGGGAGAAACCTAGGATGCATGATAATAATTAATAAAAAATTAATTATTATATGCCTAAATTTTAGCTTAAGTGAACTAGAGATAATAAGCGACTTTAATAATTAAATGAGAATGATTTAATTAATAAGTGAATTAACTCATTACTCTAACAACAATGATGCAGAATTTTAAAGCTACTCTTATTAGCATCACATGTGGAATTGGAGTGAAGGTGGAAAAATTATATCTGGAAAGAGATTATCTTCTAATAGTTAATGGAATTAGGCAAAAAATACACTCTTAATTGGAAACTTAAAAAGTGGATCAAAGCAATTTTGGCTTCAATTGGGAAACATCAAACTTTAAAATTACCTATGTGCATAGAGAGGGTAATGAGGTTGCTGGCGAGCTAGCTAAATTAGTGGTTGAGTCAGCTCAATAGTGGTGATGCTTGATGCTTGGCATAAGTAGTTGATGGTAAATTTGGGTAGTGTCACATTCACGATGGATACAAGAGAGAAAATGCAATAATTAAAGCAACTCACCATTGTGATCCCTTTCCTTTTTGGTGAATGAAATGTAGATGGTGGATTCTAGTGTATGTTACAACACCATGGTACTAAACCATAGATTTTCCTTGAAAAAATCTCTCCCCATTGGCTTTTGAACACACCACCTCTTTGTTATGTATGTGGAAAGGATGTTAGGATGATAGGTTGGTAGGATTCAAAGCAAAATAAATAAATAATATTAGGCGGTGGGCATTCGAGAAATAATAGCTTTTTGGGAAATTTCTAAGTATAAATGTTGAAGTTTTTTATTTTCCTCCTCATACTTGTACTGTGAAAAATTGCCTTGTGGCATCTTCTTGGTGAGCTATGAGAGAGTGAGATAGACAAAAATGGATACTCCAGTGAGACTGTTGAAGGAGACAAATGATAGTTTTAGGTGAAGTCTCTCACAAGAGACTCATAAATGTTTTTAAAACTCACCACTATTTGGTCACACATGTCATAAGAATGGTATTGGGGTCAAATTATCTCATGGTAGACCATAGGAAAAAATGTAGTTCTGACATGTCTTCCATGTTCTTGTTGTCCATCTTGGATGTTGGGGAAACAAATGTGATGGCCAAGAATTTATGCAACAAATTGGTGAGGAGAAACTTTCTAGGGAAGTGAGAGGATGTGTTGAAGAACATTGATGATGACTTGGTCATCCGAATACTAAATGATTTTTACATGGTTTGTGACAAGAGTGCAAGGTGGTGAAGTATTCATTTGTTCATCATCCAAACTTAGTAATAATGTCATGAACCTGTGATAGTTGGTCGGTTATAGTGTTTCTTTCTTGAAATTGATGTTGGGATTGGAGGAAGAGGAGACAAGTGGGTGGTTGCAGTAGTACATTTAGGATTAAGGCTCGATGGGCTACAAAAAGGAGGGTTTTGTGTTAGGGTTTAGGCAGATACCAGAAATAAAAAATATTAAGATAATGAAAAATAGAGAAGACAAAAAAACAAATAACAAAAAGATTTAACGCAGTTCATCCAATATGGGCTACATCCACCAGACAAACAAATGTCCACTTATTTTATTATATAGAGAAGAGAAAATTACAATATGATAATTTCATATTACATCGCCACTTATTTATAAGCATTTAGGTGGTTTACCAATGTCAGTTAACAAATTAACCCTAAAAAATGCTTGATGAGTTAACCTAGGAAAATGCTTGATGAGTTAACCAAAAATGCTTGATGAGTTAACCAAAAATGCTTGACGAGTTAATAAAAATGGGCCATTTCCCTAAACCCCACAAATTGTTAAGAGTGTACAATATAGCATGATCAGTTGCCACTTACAAATAATCTCACACTTGGAAACTGATCAGACTCCACACTAAAAAATCTCCCACTTGGAGATTGATCCTATAGAAACACCACTATGCATGAAGCTCCCACTATATTGACACACTTGGACTTGATAGTTTCACATTTCCATTAAGAACAAGCTTGAAGACCAATAAAAAATGAGCAAGAAGTATGTTTCTCTCGAGTTACTACCTTGGTCAACATATCTGCATGATTCTTGCTAGTATGTATCTTCTCTAGCTATAACTGTCCATCCTCTAAAACTGAGCGTATGAAATGATACCGAAGCTAGATGTGTTTGGTCTTAGAGTAAAGGGTTGAGTTCTTTGCAAGATGAATCACACTCTAACTGTCATTGTACAACCTTCTATGCTTTTGTGTCCTTCGCAATTCCTCCATAAACCTTTGTAACCAAATCATCTCCTTACTAGCCTCTGTAGCAACAACATGTTCTACTTATATGGTTGAAAGTGCTACAACCTTTTGCAATCTAGAAATACAGCTGACTGTTGTGCCACTTATAGTAAAAACATACCCTGTAGTGCTCCTCTTGCTATCAATATCTCCTACTAAATCTGAATCAACATAGCCTTGTAAACTAGAATGAGAGCCTCCAAAACATAAAGACTAATTTGTACCTCTCAAATACCTGAGAATCCGCTTTACTGAATTCCAATGCTCTTTTCTAGGATTGTTTATATACCTACTTACAACTCTCATTACATGTGCAATATCTGGCCTTGTACACACCATGCTATGCATCAAGTTGCCAAATATTGAAGAGTATGGAACCTTAAACATGTACTTATTACAAGTATGGTTGTCGTTGCACCAAAATATTGATCTATCAATGCCCGATACAACCACTAGACTTATAGAATCCGCAAGAGGCGGTTGGTCCCTTGTCACAAATCTTGAGGTGAGCGTTGACCATTTTTCCAACAATCTCCCCCTCAGCGTTACCCGAGGGGATTCGAACCTGTGACCAAGCTCTGATACCACTTGTTACAAGTGTGGTTGTCGTTGCACCAAAACATTGACCTATCAATGCATGATACAACCACTAGACTTATATAATCCACAAGAGGCGGTTAGTCGCTTGTCGCAAATCCCGAGGGGAACTTTGACCATTTTTCCAATAGTACCCCATCTCCTCTGAACCCCTCAAATTGCTAAGAGTGTATAGTATAACATGATAAGTTCCACATATCAACTTTTCAAATCTAAGACAGATAGTGGAGATAGTGGAGAAGATGAAGGAGAAAATGAGGAATTCTCTGAAAAACGCTTGCCTTTGATGGAAGAGTCTGAGGGAAGACCTATGGTCCTTGAAGACCAGTTTTGATTTGTGGCCCAGAGTGCATCTACAAGGCGCAACTTGTGTCTAGTAAAATGTTAAAAAAAGGTGGTGGAAAATAAATAAATAAAAATATTAATTTAAATAATAGAGGCAGAAGCTAAGGAAATATATAAACAGTTTATTTAATTTTAATAGAAGAATTATAGTAAAATAATTAAATAAATAAATAATTTATTTAATTAAGGATAATTTTAGGTGTCTACAAATTTAATGTGAAAGGATGTAGTAGAATTAAGGAAAATGGAAATTAGAGAGTGGTATGTATATGAACAATTTATAAAGATAAGAGGCAAATGTTGTAATAAAAAATAGAAGTAATTTAATATAATAGATAAGGTGTTTACCACCATAATTCTCTCAAATATTTTGGTCAAATTGGTAGTATAGGGGTGCTAGATGCCCTAGTCTTAGGCTTACGAATGGTTTAAAATCTTATAGTGTTTATCAATGTCTAGTCTGCTTATCTATAACTTCCTCATTGTTGAATCTAAACCTATATGCATTAATAGAGTAGGGTAAAATGGTTGTTTTATATAGGATCTTGCCTAAGTCAAATCCTATGTTGGTGTCCCCAACCCCACAGAAGTAATAATTAAATAAAGTGTGTGCCCTTGCAGAGTTGAGTACTTAATCAATGATGAAAGCTAAAATGAGTACTTAATCGATAGCACATAAAGATGATGATGAAATTCTCTTTTTGAAATTCCTACAATTATGATGAAATTATCTTTTCAAAATGAAATCCACATAAAGATGATAATGAAATTCTCTTTTTGAAATTCCTACAATTATCCACACAATAACATAAAGATAACAATAAATGAAAAGCATAAATCAACTTGTGTGTAGAATGCTTGTAATCAGTTGCTATATAGTTTCATAGATCATTCCTTGTATGATTGCTATAGATTCGAATTAGGATTGTATCTTATACCTTATGAAAGATAAATCGTGTTCTCTAGTCAGGGATCACAATGTTATTACATGTATAGGTCAACAAATAATGATCAAATGCAAAGATTGTGACCAGATCACAAAAGGTAAAGGCTGACACTCATAAAACTAGAAATTTGAACCCCTTTTATTGGGACTAGGGAATTGGGCACCTAATTCCACTCAAAATGGGGCCCCCAAAAGGGAAAACCAAATATCAGGGCCCTTAACATAGAACCTAGTATTGGATTTCATTTTCAGTGACGATTTAAATGTAGGCATGTTAGTAATGATTAGAATATCATAGAGCACAACATATCTTAAAATGAATTAGGGAAACCATACTAGAGCAGGTGTAAAATAGAGCATAAAATTGTTCAAGGGTAAATAATTTAGGGTGTTATAGTTTTATTTAATATCTTTGCTACAATTTGTTAAGGGGTGCTTTTACAGTTAATACCTTGTAATTTGGTCATTCTTTGTGTGACTTTGCTATTGGGATTTTGGAGTTTTTCATATTGTCATGCCTATTAAACTTTTCATCCTTGGCATTCCTTTCCCTCCAAGTCTATTTTTCTCCTCTAAGCCCCTTTTCCTTGAATTTTTATTTTTTGGGTTTGGTTATTCATGCATCCTTTTCTCTACTATCAACTTCTCCCCAAAATTCCACTTTACATTTTTTTGGATTTTAGAGTTTCTCATTTTGTCATGGCTATATGAATTATAATACTTCGCATGCCTTTTCCATCCTAGTTTAATTTTCTCCTTTAAGCCTCTTTTCCTCAAATTTTAGGATTCTTGGTTTGGTCATCCATGCAACATTTTTAGGAATTGTAATGGTGTCTCGACCTTGCAATAATAAAAAGGTACTATTGATAAAAGGTTGGTGTTGATAAAAGGTTACTATTGATACGTGATAATAGGGGTTTCAATGAGAGTACCCCCCCCCTTCTAGGTTTTAGTCCCCTGACTAATTGGGGGTCAAGGGGAACATGTCGTGATAGGAAATTTTGGGGGCAGTGTTGTTGAAACAAAAATTTGTTTATATTTTGTCATTGTGAATCTTGATCACTTATCATTAGTTCATAGAGCTAACAATGGATATTTTGTGTGGTTTATTTTCCATATAAGGAAACCATGTTTTAAGAGGACATTATATCATAACTAATCATTATGATGTATTCTAAGAGTCTGATAGTCGTTGAGTTGCCTCTGGAATACTCTTATGAGAAGCTTGGTTTGAAAGTATATTGTAATTTGTTATTGATTTCTAAATATAATAGATTGGTTTACTTTTGGAGTGTGGGGGTTTTCTCCATAAATTTTTTTCCCCATGTAAATCACTATGTTGTGGTATGCATGTTATTTATGTTAAGTTTCTGCAACCATTATAAAGTTTTGAGAAAGTTTTTTCATAACCCTCCTCTCAAGGTTAGTGTAGGAAGTTGTTTCGATACCTTGGCTTCCTTACATCCTTTCCTCAAATGCCAAATTTTCTCCCCCAAAAATTGCACTTTGGAAATTTTAAGCTTTTATGTTTTTCATACCAATGTGCTTGCCAAAATTTTAGTGTGTTTTCCTCCTCTTCTCTCTTTGGTATTCAAATTCTCACAACACTCTCATTTGAATAAAAAAACCTTACTTACCTTCTTGCATGACCTAGGATTCCATTAATAGCCTTCAAATGAATATAATTTTACATATGAGAACTCTTAGATGAGTTTTTATATCTATGAGCCCCTCTAAGTCATGAATGGTGTACTAAATGACATGGTTGTTGACATAAGGAAGATATATTTTTTGTATGGAAATGTGAATTTGATGCAAGAAGACATCATAAGTTTGTACAATTAGAGATGGTCGTAAGTCCTTCCCTAAGAAATCTATATGGTGTTGAAAGATATGATTTATGGATGGGCTAAAAAGAGGAAATACGAGGCAAAAGGGGAGTAGTTACACACCCAATAGAATAATAATATTCTTAATAAGTCCAAGGGTTTCAATATTCAAGTTTTGGCTAAAGGTATTTTGGTATTGTAATAATCTAGGTTCATCCAAAATTTATAATGAATATTTTTAACCATAGTAGATATAATGATTAAAGACATGATCAAACTTAATTATCCCCTTGTGTATGATATATATTTTTGGATGTTATTCAGTTGGTTAGCTAGATGACTATAAAATCATTTCAAATACTTTTTAAGGTTCATGTTCAATATGATAAAGGAAAACTAATGGGTATGCTCAAGTATTAATAAGTAGACTCACTTTATATTCTATGACCATTTATTGTTTTATAAATGTATGTGTAGAGCCCAACTTGTTTGTGCATCTTGGAGTATTTTGTGGTATATTTAAGGTATCAAATTTATTTTCTATCATTAAATTTGTTGGATGAAATTAGATACTTTAATACTTAATTAGATAAAGGCACTAATCTAATCCTAGATCCATCTCCCCATCATCCTAACACACTAAAAATAAATCAATATAAACATAATTTTAGTTTTATCTATTTTTATATTGTTTTCCTTTCCATGTCTGAATGTGTAAAAAACATAAAGGTTTATCATAACTCACATTCTTAGACAATCATATGAAAAATCTTGTATTCTAATATTTTTATTAACCTTAAGTTCCTTAAACCAACACATACATATGAAATGCCAACTAGAATAGGGGTACACTATGCAATGGATATAATTTGGGTGAAGGAGAGTGTTTTTCTCTTATGGAAATATCTATTGCAACACCCAAGAGAAACCGCTTTTGGATTAGAAAATCCTATAGTAAAGGTTTTACCATTTTAATGATTGCTTAGTTGTCCAACCCAAATATATGTTTTGCATCTATTCTTCCCAAGTTTGACACCCTTTGCACCTAAAAGTCTATACAACCTCGGGGGCTTGATACCTAAATTATCAAAATCACGAGCATAAACAATTTAAATAATTATTTAAATAAAACCCTACTAAGGTATAATTATTAGTGGTATATCACAACAAAAAAATGAAACCCTAGCAAGGTAGTCAAGAGTGGGTATAACGGGAAAAAGAGACGTCTCAACAAAGCTCAAACACCTTGATAGAAAAATATGTAATAATGTGAAGGAAATAAAACACAAAAGCAAAAGTGTAAATTAAAAAAACCATAGATCCCAAAACCCTAACGAATAGGAAAAAGCCAAGGTGAAGCTAGTTCACGTAAAAGTAGACAAGTTTGTAAAAATAACCAATCCTCAAGTGTGATTGGGAAAACCAATAGGACACATGTAGTAAATAACATATATCTCATTAAGGACAAGCATGAGCTAGTGCATCATGAAATTGAGTATAGATGTATGGAAGGTAAATAAGAAAATAAGTATTTGTAGCTTGTTGATTGAAGAATGCATGCTTTTGATGAAGATTTTGGATTTTAATTATTTATACCTTAAATAGTGCAATATCTTTGTCAATAAAGTGTCTCTAACCTTGTGTTGATTTTGCATTTTGATTTAGGTCAAGTCCACCAGTTTGGGTTGGATATGCAATTGCGAATTTGTATTCTATGTTTGAAATTTGACCCTTTTAAGCATGTGCATTGTCTTGGTTTCTCCTCTAATTGGATATCCATTTGCTTTATCTCTTCTAATATTTATGATTCATGTTATTTAAGAAAATTAACTTTTCAAAATTATTGTTAGTGTCATAAGGGGACATGTTCTTCTAAGTCAACTCCCAATAAACTTGAGAAAATGATTTAAGATAACACACTTTAATCACGCACATGCTCCAAAAAGATTGTGTGGATCAAGATTCTTATTATTATACTAGTTGAAGTTTTTTCATCTATATAATACAAATGGTATGTAGATGAAGCTTGAAGGCCGATGAGTTATTTCCTAGGAATTCAAAGTGAATGCCAATGCATGCCTTTAAATGCTAGTAGATGGCGTCAAATTTCAGAAGTTTGCTCAAGTGATGAATTTAAGGGTGGTGGTAGGTAACATTTTGGATTTAAATATTATCAAGGTTAAGGTTGAACTTGTGACAAAAAAAATTGACCTAGGCGAACAAATGGTCACATTTGGGTGGATAAACAAATTTTTTTGGCTTGTTGATGAGCACATAATTATACTAAGAGAGGTGAATTAGTACAATAAAATATTTTAATTTTTAACCTTAGCAATCATAGTAACATCAATTACACAATAAAAATAGCAATAAGAACAACAATTTGCATGGAAACCCTTACAAAAGGAAATCATGAGAAATTTTTGCTTATATAAAATTGTCTTACAAAATGTGTATGTACCAGCCTATGCAGGAGGCACCAATCTCCTCTTAAATGATTTGTAGGCACCAACCCACTGGCAACACCAAACCCACATTTCATAGGCACCGATCCCCATCGTGAAGTACCAACTTAGTGAGAGACACCAATCTCTCCATTGGGAAGCACCAACTTCCAAAACAAGGTTTCACCTTTTGAATATTGCTTCTTCAGCAAATAATGAACACTACCATATTCTTCATATATTCACTATGTGATTATCCTTCATATTAACACACCCGTATATTCTATCCATATATTCTCCATGCCTTTTTACTTGTACATATCCATTATAAGTATCTCATATATGTTTTCTAAATCTACTCAATTTTGATTTAACACATGCTTGCATATTCTCTCCACACTTTGATCTCTTAGATGGTTCTTTATATTTACTTCATTATTCCATTCAAATAATGCATATTCTTCTCTTTCTATTCTACATATTGAATGCTCTTCTACATCTTCATTGTGCATAAATCTAATGGTGTATGTTTGATATATCTCTTTCTCCTCTTTTCATCATATCTACAAATCTCACTAACATCTCATATCTTTATGCCTTCATGAAATGATGCATCTCTTAGAAAGGAGACAACTATTTGGATGGATGTGCCTTTTATCTAACAAATTTAACTTAGCATCAATTGTGGCATTGTGATAAAACCTAATTGATACCATCATGAATCTTTAATTATCATGTTAATATCCACTCTAAATACAATCAACATATATAATGATGATTGCTACAATTAGATGATCATAATCATTGCCTTTCTTTATTCTTCCAATCATACACCTTCACATGCTAAAGTGTTACTTATTTTATTATATATGAATCATTTCCTTACGTAATTATATTCAATATCAAATTTAGGTAATCTAATATATATGACTATACGTGCCTACAACTCAGGCTTAAAACATGGTCGACTAAGTCTAATTAAATTAAAATGACTCTCATGTAGTCGACCAATATGCACAAATTTTATCATAATATATATGCTGGCATTTTTCTTTATAAATTCATGCTAAGAATCTCATGAATGTCATATTCCTTAAACTATACAATATTCAACAATTTTAGGTATTTGCACCATATGAATTATGAATCTCGGATAACATCAATTGTAGGTTATCTTGAAAGGCTCCCATCCCATCCAATGCACAATGTCTTAATGTGATCAATTTATTATGTATTAACTTTAGGATTTGTATCATCATATCTTAATCAATACATATTTCTTACACCACCAATAAAATTATCATGAAATTAATCTCCTTTTGATATCAATTACAATATCTTACGAAAAAAAATCTTTGACATCAATGACAATATTTCTAACAATCTCCTCCTTTGTCATTGATGACAAACTCTACAAATAAATAACGTGAGAATACAATAGGGATATACATCTCCTCCCTTTGACATCAATGGAAAATGTATACAACTTAATTTTTTAGGTGTTTCTCTTTCTTTTCTATAATGCTCCCCCTATTTGCAAAGCTCCCCCTTATTATAGCTTTCCCTTGTGCAGTGTTGCAAATTGCACCCTATGCATTTATGACACATGAGTATTAAGCTCACTGCATTTATGACAAAATCCATGATCGAGATTTTTCATTTTGACATCATGGATTCTAAGAGAAAAGCATTCATGACCCTTGGCTCAATTTTAGAGTCGATTTGGTCAGACAATAGCCCGACACGTCAACATCCACATGGTATGCACTCATCCCAAAAATATTCCATTTTCCAAAAGAGCATATCCTACGTTAGACTATTTTCAATGTGCGTCCATTTGGATGCATTTGAAATGGTTACCACTGCCCACTTTGAGAAAAAAAAACCCTTCATCCTCCTCATTTCCACTCTCTGGAAACACAATCTTAGTCTTGGCTCTCAATTTTTGATCTCCATAATGAATCTTTGTCAAAGCCTACATGCTATCTTGTAGTAGCTTAGTCTTATCATCTACATGAGTGAAGCTATCATCTCAAGAGAGGGTTCTATGTTATGTAACACTATCTCTCCTCCCTTATCTATATATTTTATATCTTATTTTACCAATGAATGTACTATCTATTTGTATCATAATCTTTTGTAATAGGGTTTTTCTTCCATTAAGCAGGGTTTTTCTATTACTTTGTCAATATCATTCATCTCATGTGCTAGGGATTTTCCTCCATTAAGTGGAGTTTGTTTATATTTTCATATCTCATGTTATATGATTTTTCTTCCATTAAGAGAGGTTTGTTTCTATTATGTTATCATTTATCAGTTCTATTCCAAATCTATCTATTTGGTCATCTGTAGAGGTGGAAACACCAAAATGGGAGTTTGACAGTGGCAAGCCCCTATACAACCCAAACACTTTTCCTTGTTTATATGTGTGTAGTTGGTGAATAGGTTTGCAAAATGAAGTAGCGTGCATAGGAGGAAGCCAAGATCATCTTTTTGTTTCTATTAGTATGGACTACAACATGATGCACATATGTCCTCGCATCGCTCTGGCATCTAAGGTCAAGACCTTGCCTGTTTTAGGGTCCCATAATTAGAATATTTCCATCTTTCTATATTCGCTAGTTGTTTCAATATTTCAAATTTTGTTTTAAGTTGATAATCCCTTTTTTGTTTATCTCCCTACCTCACCAGAGTGCTAGTTTAGTGAGGTAGCATTTAAGGTACATTTTCTCTTTGGGATCCCAATATCTTAAGGGTAGAAAATCCCATATTCTACACTATTTCTTAGGTGATAAAATTTTCTTTATAGCCATTCAAAAATAATTCATATAATCTTATTAACTTTAAAAAATCAAGAACTTGTTGAGTTATCCCATTATTCTTTATGCATCTTTAATTATTCCTTCTTGATCCATGATTGCTAAACGTGAGAAGGTCATACTTTTGACATCAATAACATCATTCTCCCTTTTTATATAACTCCCCCTCTTTCTGAAACTCACTTGTAGATCTTTCTCTAAGTTACCTCTTGAGTGCATATCATAAAAAATATGAAGCTCAAGGATAATGCAATGATCAACCCCCTCAAATTCATACTTATTCTTTATGAACTTAGTAATACCCATCACTTCCTCTTCCAAAATTTAGTAGGTTCTTTCTTTTGCTTACCCAAGGTTTCCTTCTTATTGCTTTGTCTAGGTTCTACAAGACAACTTCTACAAACTATTTCTTTATGCCCACATTTGTTGCATTTGTAGCATACACTGCTATAATCTACTAATAAAGAAAATGAGTTATAGTTCCTATTGTTCATCCATAAGAACTTCTATTTTTATTCCAGCCATAATTATATATTACATGTACTCTACAATCTCTTGCCTTGTGACCAAATGGTTGCACAAAAAACAATAACCAAAGACAAAGCTATGAAACTTGTTAAAATCTACTTCACTTGGATGAAGGGAGTTACTAAATTTGTCCTTATTAGCGTTTGGTTTTTGTGGAACTTGAATCTTCTAGCTATCTTCATTTTATTGGAATTTTGATAGCATTTGTATAGCCTTTTGACTTTTCTGCATTATCTTCTTTGAGGATTGTGTAGCTTCCAAACTTTGACCTTCTTCATACCCAATACAAATCTCATCGTAAGTTGGCCTTTGGATATCAATAATATCATTTGAAATTTCTCTGCTCATCTCATTCTTCAAGCCTTTGTTCAATTGGGTACTTATTTTCTCAAATTCCTCCCTCAAGGAAACAATTTTAGACTCTAACTCTTCACACATATTTTTCCTTTAATTTGATTCTCTCCTCTTCCTCCATTCTTTTTGCTTCTCTAAGTTGAGTTTTTAGACTAATGATCATCTTTTCTGTTTCTTCAAAACTTTGTGATATTTTTCCCTTGGATTCGTGACTCGATTCTTCATGTTTTTTAAGTTGTAATTTTTTGTTTCAAATTCATTTTCCGAATATTCTTAATCTTTTTTAAGGCACATGAGCTCTTCTTCAAGATCTACTTTTGCTTCATCTTCTTCATATCTTATTCATCTATTTCTTATTTTTCTTCTTCTATAAGACTCTCTTCACTTTCCAAAACATCATTCCTTGTTTCTATTTCCATGTGTGCGTTTAATGTCTTCCTTCTAGCGATTAAGTTATACTTGAAGGAACCAAATATAATACCGATTAACATGTTATAATATAATATTTTACTTTTTCAACTTAACAATCATAAAAAATTAGTTGCATAATATCAATAATAAGAACACATACTTTACGTGGACACCCTTACAAGAGAAAAGCATGACAAAATATTGCTTATATAAACTTGTCTTACAAACTTTGTAGGCACCAACCCGTAGGAGACAATAATTCCCTGTTAAATAATTTGTAGGCACCTACTTTTTGGAGACACCTATCCCCACAATCCGTAGGCACCAACCCCACTACTAAGAACCAACTTAACAAGAGACATCGGTTTCTCCTTTAGGAAGCACCAAATTCCAAAACAAGGTTCCACCTTCTAAATATCACTTCTTCAACATATAATGGACAGTACATTCTCCTTCATGTATATTCACTCTATGATTCTCCTCTTATGATTAATAATGATATAGATATACTTGTATGTTCACACACACCTGCATATTCTTTCCATATATTCTCCTTATCTTTTCACATAATGTATATCCATTATAGATCTCTCATATATATTTTATAAATCTACTCAAATTTGATACAATACATGCTTTTATATTCTCTTTGCACTTGATCTCTTTGATTGTTCTTTATATTATTTCACTAGTTCGCTCAAATCATGCATATTCTCCTCTTTCAAATTTGCATGTTGAATGATCTTCTATATCTTCATCATACATAAATTTGGTGGTGTGCATTTTATATATCTATTTCTCCACTTATTTTTCATCTCCACAAATCTCGCTCACATCTTATAACTTTATGCCTTATGAAATGGTGCATCTCTCAGAAAGGAGATAACTATTTGGATGGATGTATCTTTTAGCTAACAAATCTATCTTAGTATCAATTGTTGCATTGTGATTAAACCTAGTCGCTATCTTCATGAATATATGATTATCATTAATAATTACTTTAGAAAGATGATTACTGCATTTAGATGATGATAATCATTGCCTTTCTTTTTATCATCTATTGATACACATTTCACATACTAAATTGCCACTCCTTTTATTTCATATGAATTGTTGCCTTATGCAGTTATAATCAATATCAAATTTGGGTGATCTAATATATATGATCATATGTGCCTTTAAGTTAGGCTTAGCACATGGTTGACTAAGTTCAATTCAATTAAAATCTTTCTCATGTAGTCGACCATTATTTGCATGTTTTGTATTATAATATCTATGTTGGCATTATTCTGATCGGATTCATGATAACAATCTTGTGAATGGTGTCTTTCTTGAACTATGCATTATTCAACAATTTTAGGTACTTGTGTCATATGAATTATGCAATTTGCATATCATCAACTATAGGTTATCTCGAAAGGCTTCCATTTGAATATGATCAAAGTATTCCTATTTTAGCTTAGGGTTTGTATCATCATATCTTAAGCAACACTTATTTCTTATGCCACTAATGAAATAATAATGACATTAACCTCTCAAAGCATCAACGACAATATCTTATGAACAAAAATGCCTTTGACATCAATGACAATATCTTGCGAACAAAAACACCTTTGACATTATTGATAATATAATAATAATAATAACAAAAGTAATAAAAAAGTATTTTAGAGTATATACTATAATAATAAAGGTTAAATATATGAAAGTAAAGAGTAAGAAAATAAAATAAACAACATGACACAAAATTATACCATTTATAAATATGTAAACATAATAAGGCATTTGAGAAAGTAAATAAACAAAAAAATATATAATTTCAATTTTGAAGGGCCGGAAAGAGGTCAAGTCAACAATTGAACCTTAAGCTAGGCATTGTATTTTAAGCTCTTTCCCAACCTAAAGTGGCACAACGGGGCCGAATCCAATCCGGTTCACATGCAAAGCATAAACCTAAAACCCACACTGTTTTGCCCCGAAGAATCTCTCCCGGAGATATAGCCATTCTTTTTGCAATTGTGTGGAAGCTGTTAGTTTTGTTGTTAAAACCCTCTACTTAACAAGCTTCAAATCATCATTCGTTAACAGATAATAGAAACTCTCAGTCATAACAATGGCAGCTGTTTTGGATGAGCAGATTGCTACCAAGGTCATTCGCCAGGTACCTGTTATTATCTACTCTTATAACCTATCAGTATGCTTGCTATCTCCTTTTAATTATATTGATTTGTTGGGTTCGCATTTGTTATACCTCTCTTTTATGGGTTTGGGCTGTTGGCTCTGCAAACAGGTGGAGTTTTACTTCAGTGACAGCAATCTTCCGCGGGATAATTTCTTGAAAAAATGTATTGAAGAGAGCGAAGATGAGAGTATCCTTTAGCGTTTAAGAAGATCTTTTCCATTGTTTCAAGCAGTTTTTCCTTGACTATAGCTAACAACAGGGGTCAACCTTGCTTTGATTTGTTCCTTCAAGCGAATGAAGGAACATTTGGGTTTGAAGGAAGATGTAGGACCCGACAATGTTCCCGAGGAAAGTGTTGCTGCTGTCGCAGAAGTGTTGCGGAAATCTGCTTCCACTCTTCAACTCTCTGAAGACGGTGAGTTGGTTTTAGTTCATCTTCTTTCTACTAATTAGTTTTGATGTTTCTAAGGAAGTTTATGTTGTTCCATTAATGTGATATATTTCTTCTCAAGTTCATCGATTCAAACCAGAGTTTTAGATAAGTTAACTAGATAACAATATAGCGGAAAAGCGTGATAGAAAGGTGGAAGCAAGTTACAGAACTGTGGTTTTAAAAAAATGCAAATTGCCTTCATGGTTTGAGTTAAACCCTTGATGAATTCAGTGTTTCATCTCACCGTGTTTGTTTTGGTTTGCAAGCAGAAGTTTTTTGTTATTGACAAATCTTGTGTAAAACTATGTCTTTCATATTATCGGGAGTGAGCTTGACCTACATATTAAAGTCTTGTAAATACTGGCTAATATTGTGGATACACTACAACCTTACCACATGTGCACTGGAGTTATAGCTGCCTTATTGTGGCAGTGGGACTTGAATCCAGCTCACTAGAGTCGCTCAATGCCAGCACATTACAACCTCTATTATTAACCATTCAATTGAAGAAGTTGAATATTATAATGTTGCCTGACTAGTTTTGCATTGGACAGGCAAGCGGGTGGGGCGGATCAATAAATTGTTAAAACCTGAGGAAATTCTAGAACAGGTGGACACAAGGACTATTGCTGCAAGTC
This sequence comes from Thuja plicata, assembly GCA_018584345.1. Classification (NCBI taxonomy): domain Eukaryota; kingdom Viridiplantae; phylum Streptophyta; class Pinopsida; order Cupressales; family Cupressaceae; genus Thuja; species Thuja plicata. The sequence continues at coordinate 1,900,572 of MU224326.1, read as the reverse complement.
CTTTTCCTTATGATGTAAAACTTGAAGATGTTGAGCAATTTTTTGGCCAGCATGGAAAGGTATTGTTGCTTATCTGTGTTGAGAAATTATTTATTTTATTTGTTACTCGTTAAACGTTGCCGAGCCTTTGCTATGGGTTGGACAGGATGTGTCAATACTATCTTTCCAGGGTAAAATGGGCCTTAATATCCAATGTGTTTTCTGATAGGTTTGGTGTCTATGTATAAATGAAAACTTGAATATGAATTGGGAGAATACATGTGTTTAAAGAATAGGATTTCTGATTGGGGTTAGCAATTATTGCTTGCTACTATGCTGAATTTTATGGCTGAATGTACTGGCTTTGGTTCATTATGCTAATAGGTGAGTGTTCAACAAAATCAGTGAAGGGGAGTTGTAGTGGAGTGAGTGGATATTGCAAAAACCCTTAGCATAATTCTGACGTCCGTTTCATCTCAAACATTCATTACACCCAATTGTAGACAAATCTATATAGAAAAGGAAACCTAATAAACAAGCATAGACATCTTGAATACATCTCTATCTAAAAGGTGTTGAGAATTATCAATCACAAGGTGCCTATCTAACCTATATCGCAGATTCAGTATAGGTTCTTCAGGATTGATATCTTTCAGTGTCTTTTAAATGATGTATATAAGATATCTGTGTTAGTACAAGTCAGCATGACTTGAGCCAAATGTGTTTTGTGGGAATTCAAAATAATGCAAATTGATTTAGTGTCTCATCCATTACACACACCAATATATAAGAGAACATAAGTTCTTGTTTTGATTTCATTAACTTTCAATAAGCTGGACTATGGTGAGTAAATCATATTGTTTCTTGAATTCTGGAACTTGTTAGGAAGTCCTGCAAATCTCATATTATAAATGAATAAAGTTGGGACTGCACATAAATCTTTAGAACTGTAGTTTTCTCATAAAATGTTAAAAAGGTTGATTGTTTATTAGTCCACTGTGACTAGTCGGTGTAAAGTTTGCAGAAGGTTGCGGCTCTAAACAAATTGAATATGCTGCAGGAATTTTTAATAGTTTAGTCTTTAGAACTTTGAGAACTCAGAGTTAGGTTGATAATTGTTTGCCCTTTCTTTTGTAACAGTTCATCCTCAACATCATTAATCTGTGTGCATGCAGGTTAATAGTGTACGATTGCCTCGCCATGTTGCAGCGAGTAAAGTATTTTGTGGCTGTGCTCTAATAGAATTCTCATCTGAGGAAGAAGCTAGTGCTATCTATAAACTGAAGCTGGCGTATGGTGGTGCAGAATTGGAGTTTAAGTCAAAGTAAGAATGCAAAATTAGTACATGGAGAACCAATTTCCATTTTGCCTTTGGCCATGCTACAGAGTTCTATATTTCTTAGAATTTTGTAGCATATTCTTTGAGAAATTTATTACATAGTTTTGGTTTCTATCATCTTCTGGATTAATATAATTTTTTGTCTAGAAATAATTTTTTAGTAAACACTTACTTTTGAGGACGTTAGAGATTTTAAAACTTTTTTTTAGTGTTTTTGAAAATTTGTCTTTTACAGTTAGAGTTAGCTGTAAAAATTTATTATACAAGCCAAACTGGAGGGATTGAATACCAGTGATTCTTTTATTATAAACTGATTCTACTACAAAGATATCTGCTCTTTGATGGTTGGTCTTAAACTTATAAAATGCTTAATAAATTGAGGTGATAAATTGGCCATGCATGGATCCATGTATCACTATAAACCGCCATGCATAGATCCATGTATCACTATAATAGAATATAAACTTGTTCATTAGGCAGACCGAAGGATCAGAAAGGACAGACATAAAACTCAAAGATCAAAACTTAAGAGAAACACAGAAACTGGACCTTCAGTCTAGTTGTCAATGCTCTGCTACTTGTAGAGAACTAATATCTGAGGCTACAGAGTGAGATGGAATGATATGCATAGTAGAAGCATTGGATCTGAGATCACAGAGTTATATCATATGCACATTCATAGTGATATCCTTGCTCTTAGTTGGATTATGGTTATGATGACCAACATTTTGCATGATGATTGTATGAAAATTAAATCATAATTAATATGTGCATTGAATTAACTTTTCTATATAATTGATCCAGGCTTCTAGCAATATCATCCTTGATTTCCATTGTCAATGCTATGCAGATCCTTGCCAATTATTTCTTGCAATCTTTATAATCTCAGAATTGGTTTCCTTCATGAGCTTGGTCACTGTATTTATCTCTATCTTGCTAAATATTTGGTTGTCATAGTTCTTATTAGAGACCATTAGGTTGAGATGTTTGAGTACTTAGAAAACATAGAATGACCCAGTCTCATTAAGTTTCATAAGGTCATTAAATTTTCTAAGCTATCTGGTATGCCCCTTGGGGGTCCCAGTCTCACAGCGAAGGGATGCAAGTATGGGTATGCGCCGGGAGTGGTCTGGGTATGCCCAAGGTTCCACATAGAACGAACCACAACGAACAGAGGTTGCTTGGGCGGGGGACCCTAGGCATTCAAGCCACTCTTGGAGTCTTGGGTGAACTAAAGGGGACCCAAAGGCCGCCCAAATTGACAAAATAAACAAAAACCATTTTTTTAAAATATTGTTTTAAACAAAAATGTTCCAAATATTTAATTTCGTAAACCTCTATGAGAGAGGTGCTAACCCCTCATCCATATTGATATCTCAATTCCTAGCTCTCCTAGTTATTGGGAGCTCTTGTGACATAAGAAACTTTGAAACAATGAGGTTTCGGGAGTGGAGACCAAAACTGACATTTTAGACAATTATCTTTATGTCTGTCATAATAGCATTGATCAAATGATTAAGTATTATACTATGAAAGGTTTAAATGTCATTATTGTTATAAACTATTATGCTATGTGATTTATTAAATTTATTTAAATATAGTTCTCCATTTAAAAAAAAATAAATTTGCTCACACACATAAAAAGCTGTACCCAGCTGTGTACCGAACCTAAGGAATTTTTTTTTGCTGTACTGGCATACTGGAACCCCTTAGCTGTACCAGTACCAGCAACGTAGTTAATTTTCCGGTTTGGACCTCTTGCCTTCTGATGATTCTCTGATTAATGTAGTTTGCCACCTTGACAGGCCAAGTATTGAAGCATTTATCAATTGTTACTAGTACTATTTGGTCTATAACTAGGGTCTCTTGTTTGACAACATTGTTTGGATGTTGGTTGAAGTTGATAGCTCATAGCATATAAAGCAAAAAGCGTAAATCTAGTGTTAAAAGCTGTTAGGAGGGAATGCTTGCTTCCCAAAGAATTTAACTTTCTTATTTTTACTGCCCACTTTATATATATATATATAATATATATATACACTAAAGGAAAAATACATAATTTTCAGTTCACAGGTACTTGTGCAGGGTGAACCCAATTTCCCTCTATTGATAATAAAGGAAAAATACAGAGTTTTCAGTTTACAGGTACTTGTGCAGGGTGAACCCAATCCCAGCACCAATCTCCAACTACCTATCTACATGAGCAGAGGAAAGCAGGTATCTTCAAGTAGCGATATATATATATATATATATATATA
>MU224326.1:1884376-1896946 GCA_018584345.1 Thuja plicata | reverse complement strand
TATATATATATATATATATCGCACTACTTGAAGATACCTTTCTTTTGGAAGCTTATTAGCAGAATTATGTTTTTATAATAAAAATTTCTCATGTTTTATTACTTTTATCTAATTAAACCTGTGGTCATGTAGGGAAATAGTTTGGAAAATTTATACTTGTTTGCTACGAAGTGTACAAACTTTGAATACAGCAGATTACCTTTACTTTGTTGTTCACATCTACTACATTCAAGATATGTTTCTTTCGCATCATATATGAATCATATCTATATAGTGTGCAGACTTTGTGACTGTTTTGAAATCACCCGTTTTTAAATCACCTGTTTTTAAATTACCATTTAGCTCTTATCAGTTTATAACAATTTTAAGAAATTTGAATATGTCTCTCACCTATTTAACATCTGTAGAGAAAAGATAAGAGGAATTGAAGAAAGTGTAATCCAAATTATTGGAAGAAGTTGAATCAATCAGAACTTATTTTATATTTGTCAAATAACGTGTTGGGAAACAAAACAAATGTAATGAGGCATGTGTAAGAAGCCCTAAGAAAAAATTTCAAATGGTATATAGAAAATGCACAAGTATTCTTTGAATTTGAATTTCTTTTCTGAGTAATTTGTAACTTGGCACTGTTTAACCTCTATTATGGTTCAACTATATGTGATATCAACTTATAAGTTTATGCTTCAGGAAGGAGTTTGATGCTGAAAGGAAGGCTTTATTAGAAGAAATTGACAGTGGTGAGCCTGGGTCCACAAGGAACAACTGGCATAAAAATGGCTGGTAGGTAGTTCTACAAAAAAGATCTTTTTTTGCTTTTTAATATACAGCACTAGTGCTTATTTTTTATGATGTTTTCTGTATTTAGTGCTGAAGGTGCTCTGATGGATAATAGTTATCCAAAAGGTATGGTCATAGCATTTACTCTGAGGAAATTATCCCAGCAAAATTCTGGGGAGCAGAATGATTCTGCTCTGGAAGCATGCAAGAAGAGTCCTGAGCAGGCTACAGAGGATGATAAATCTGCAGAGGCAACAAAAGAAGTTAATCCTGGGGATGAAATAGATGGAAAGAAGTCTGGAGAGGAAGAAAATAAGGAGAATGTGGAGAAAATTACACGTGAAGATTTGAAACTGATAATGAAAAAATATGGAACTGTGAAGGTAATAATAGGATTAATTAATGTGTCATTTTTAAAGACTGTTTAAAGTCCAATTTTAATGCTCCTCTCTTTAGTTTTGTCATTTTTACTTATTTGAATGAATTTGGTTGCCTAAAATTGTTTTATATATTCTCTTCATCTGTTATGCTCTGTATATTTAAAATTTGTATAAAATTTTGAAATTACTTATCTCATAATCTTTAGTAAGTCGTGTCATTTTTAATTTTGGTGTTTTAAGTGTGTTAGCAATGCATTGTTATTAAGTTTACAGACTATCTCCAGTGTCACTGGGCACATGTGCTTTGGATCTTGTAGACAGCGAAAATTGACCCTTCTTCTATTAAACATTCCTTCATCACTCCCCCTTCATAATTAACTACTCAATTTTTTTTTTCTGTATAATTATAATATATATATTGAGTATAACAAACATGAGAGTTTACATCAGTCTCAAGCTTACACTAAAATTACATCTTCCCTTACATATGGAGGGAATTAGAACTCATGTATCAACCAGTGTATCAAAAAAGATCAATTAGCATATTGAGTAACACAGATATCTATTGGCCAGCTCTATCTGGGGACCCAGGCTGTCCATGGCAGCTCATGATCTGCCCATTTGAGCCTCAGATTGTCGTGCAAGATGACATTGTATGGATTAGAGAAGTAGCCCTCCCAGGGAAGCAGAGGGTGTGCTGCAATAGGAGGCACGAATATTGTAGTTGTTTACAAATTACTAACACACGTTAATACAATAGACTAACACACATGTTGCTAACACATTTTGTTTTACAACCTATTTTTTTTACTAAGATGCAAATATTGTGCTGCATAGACATGGCCTATTTTAATCATAAGTTTGGACATTCACTAGTCCATCAAATTCAAGATTCATTGTTTAATTTTAAATGGCTCAAGTATAGTAACAATTTTTTTTTCAATTGTTTTCGTTATGATAAAAAACCACAATTGTACAAAATGACAATTTTCAACAAGAGGCATGACAGTAAGATTATAGATTTAAAAATATACCACCCTCAATGACTAGAATTCCTACAACTACACCTTATTTGGGCTATCAATATCAAAAGTGGCCTCTTAACTCAAATTGGCTCTGGTTTGCTGAAGGTTAAACTCCAAAGATTGTTAAATGCAGACCACTGCTGTTGAAGTCTAGCTGAATTATCAACACAGAGCATCTTCATAAACCCTTATTTGCACCTTGCCATCATTAGGAGGAACTTTTCCAATTCATGGTGCCTATCGCTTGGGGTTAAGTGCACAGGTTGACATATGAAGTGGGGCAGTGTGTTCTATTTGTGTCATGATATACCTTATATGCTCCAGAGTCTCCTTGCTATGTGTTTCTTGTTTCATTTTGTCAAGCATGTGGTCAAATGTCTCATAAATATCTTGAAGGCTAGGAGGGTTTATATGCGCATTCCAAATCACTCTTACAATAGTTCATATAATAGAGCAATTATATTTGCAAGCAACATTTAAAACACAGAAAATTCAAAAGTGAATGCTAAAGTTTTTCAAAATTAAAATTCTAGGTGAAATAAAAGTATAATAGAATAAAAATAAAAATTTAATTAAAAACTGGTAAATTACAAACATTCTAAGTTTCTTACCACCTAGTGGATTGACAAGCATCTATCATCTTTTGTCTGCCCTTCCCTTCTAACTTGACCTCAAGTCACTTTTTTCACCTTCGAGCCTTAAACAACTTGTCATCCTTTCTAGTTTAATGAAATTGCTAGCTTATGTGATCTCCATTGGGTTGAGGATTTCCTTTTTTGAAAAATCTTGAAGAGTGCAAATGCTGTATGGTGGTGTCACACAAACATGTATATACCTTTAGCTTCTTCCACCACCATTTTCACCCAGGATATATTTTCAATGCATTGTTCAACACTTGTAGACACACAACGTGGGGTCCAAAAATATGTTTGTAAGCACTCTCCACAATCAGACTAGCTAGTTTACAAACATGAGTTGATTCAGTCACATAACTTGTACAACATATGAATCCCCAACTTCCTATGATCTCTCTCAAAAGATAAAATTGGAAGTATGTATGCTTCTTGGAGCAATCAATAGCTTCAAGAAAATATGGAGCATTTTGTGTTTTTTACATCAATAATATAAGCCTCAAATGTTGTTTGTCAAGGAGGTTGGTACACAAAATATGATCTTAGGGGGCACAGGAGGATCCAATTGTGTTTACTTTGCCCTTCATAACATTTCGTTTTAACAAAGAGTGTCACATGAAATATAGGATGACACAGGCATAACAAAGAACTGGGCTGCAACATCATTATTCTTTTCACCGGCTGTTATATTCAACAACTTTGCACTTATATTTTTGCCTTCCGCAATGGTCTTCCTCTGCCCTACTAGAAGTTAGAACCCTCCCTTCCAGCATCCAAGCTTGTGGTGGATGACATTGGAATGATCCACTAGAGCATCTTAGCTTTTGCAGCACCCTCTTGACCAACCTAGCCTATTCAGCCTCTTGGTTTAAGTTTATATTACCACAAACACTAACCCTATGTCCCACTCACCTCTACAAATTACTTTGTAATTTTCTGCAGGATTATGCTTGTGTAATTAATGGTCAAAATAATTTTTTATCTGTATTTATGCTGCTTGGATTTTCATTCAAATGATGGTGAATTCGTTCGAAACAAAGTTGAAGTGTGCATTCAAGTGTTTGGGATGATTTATATTTTGTAAATGAACATGAAAAGATGTAGATTTTTCCATAAAGAGACAAAGATAGCTTTGAAACCTCAAGGTGAGGAAAATTGATTAGAAGTGACAAATGTACATTTTTGTAGCTCCCTTGGAATGTGGAAGCAATTACAAGTTTGAAAAGCTCACTTTTCTATCTTCGTAGTGCTCTTTGGCATTGAATACTTCCAATCACACAGGTTGTGTATTTTGACTGGAGCTTCCTTCTTTGTGTTGCACTCTCAATCCCTTGTACTTTTTTGCAACCAGAAGATTGGATTATTCTCCCAAGTCTCCCCTTCATTCATACAGCCTTCTTTGGGCTTAAATTGATGCTGGAAGGTCCTTGTGCATAGGAAGATTCTGGAAAGGGATTTGGAAGAGAAAATGTTCAACTATTTGTTTTACATTCTTGTTTTTGCCATCAAGACAAAATACCCATTCCAGTAGATTGATGACTGTATAACCACCCGTTTAAGGAAACAATGGTTTCCAAACTGCACATTGATAAAACCAACGGGTGTCACCTGTTTCTCTTGGGTGTTTTGAAGCTTGAAACTGCCGAAGTGATTTCTTCTGCTGACGTGTCATCTTCCCTTTATCCTTATGCACCATACCTGCCTTTCGAGAGAGGTTTTTGGTCCTATAGAACTCACTTTGAAATATAGAACAATTTTTTCTCCATCTTTGAAACTACTGTGTCCATGTTTCTGGACAAGACTTCCTCACATTTTGTTGCTGAATGCTAAGTTGCTTAGAGATAGAAGCTAGTGTGCTGTATCACATTTCAATGCTTCTAATTGTAAAATAATTTGTGTTTCCTTGGTATCCTTCTCTTGATCATTTTAACGACGGTCTTTGCTTCTACTACTTTACACTACCAATTGAAACTCTTTCAGATACAACCTCTACAATGCGCATGACATACTACAATGGTTATTGTTGAGAAACCATATTGCAACAATTTCTTTGGTAGCCTCCTCATGTTACAACTTGCTGGTGTGATTAGTTTTCCTTTCTATTAGAACAAGTGTTACAATGTAGCTCATACATTATTATAATTTTTATAGACTAGTTGAAATGTTGCTAGGTATGCTGCAACTACAACTATGCATATGCTACAGCTGCAATGCTATTTTGTGCAAAACTATAATGATGGTGGCTATGTTACCCATCATTGCAACACTTTTTTTTCGCTTTTCTTAACTGGAAGTGGTTTTCAACTTCGTGCTGTGCTAGGCCTTTGCTCTTTGAGTTCTTTGCTTCTTCCAGCCTCATACTTTTTTCCTTTATTTTTCATCGTTGGCCACCAAGTGGACACGCTCTTCATCATGCTTGCACAGGGCAATTGGATAGTCCTGCTTTACAAATGTTGTTTACATCATGAACATAACTAGATTCATAGTATGTGCTTGCAGTGCTACTTACATGCTCCATATTGTAATGAAAGCAACTCACCCTTTCTTGGTGGCATTTACTTGATTTACATAAGCTTACCATTCAATCCTGGTGTTTTCATAAGCTCCCCCCCCCCTTTTCTTGGTGGCTGCTTACTCTTGCATGTGCCGGGTTTTGGTGAAGCTCTAGATGCGGTGACCTATACTTGCGATTTCAATGCTCTTGAAATTGGCAATGAAAGCAATGGTTGTGAAATTTGCATTAACTCAAATCAATTGGTTTTCAGACTTGTTTGAGTACATTCTCAATCTTCTGTCTTGAACAGTGTAGGGTTTAGATTTTAGATGGCACAAACAAATAGTTCGATTTTTGCAATTTCAATTCCCTTTCCGGACTATTCCAATGCATGAGGAGGACACTCCAACATTTATTGAAGAAAATGAGAACCTCCATGCTGTTGCAAAGTATGCCGGAGTGTGTAGCATAGAGAAGGAAGTTCTAGGTAGAATACACAATTTGTGTGGTTGGAAGTACATGATAACAAAGAGCGCTAAGAAGATAGTAAACACATGGATTGAGTTTTTTGCACTTCTAATTGTTTCTACATTCCAAGTAAGCTGGAAAGGTTTGTGTTTGCCACTTCTTGTTTTTATTTCCTTGAGGTTTTTGGGATGTATCTGTTTATGGTACGATTTGCATCATATCATAAAACAGGAAGTTCTAGGTAGAATCTTGTTTGAGTTTTTGAACATTCCAGGAAGTTCTAGGTAGAATACACAATTTGTGTGGTTGGAAGTACTTGATGACAAAGAGTGCTAAGAAGATAGTAAACGCGTGGATTGAGTTTTTTGCACTCGTAATTGTTTCTACTCCAAGTAAGCTTGAAAGGTTTGTGTTTGCCACTGCTTGTTTTGCTTTCCTTGAGGTTTTTGGTAATGATCTGCTTCATACCATAAAGCAGGAAGTTCTAGGTAGAATCTTGTTTCTACATTCTAAGTAAGCTTGAAAGGTTGGTGTTTGCCACTTCTTGTTTTGCTTTCCTTGAGGTTTTTGGGTTGTATTTGTTTATGGTATGATTTGTTTAATTGTTTCTACATTCCATGTAAGCTTGAAAGGTTTGTGTTTGCCACTTCTTGTTTTGCTTTCCTTGAGGTTTTTTCGATGTATCTGTTTATGGTATGGTCTGTTTGAAGTATGCGGGGGACCGTGTAGCATAGAGCAGGAAGTTCTAGGTAGAATACACAATTTGTGTGATTGGAACTTGGAAGTACTTGATGACAAAGCGTGCTAAGAAGATAGTAAACACATGGATTGAGTTGTTTGCACTTGTAATTGTTTCTACATTCCAAGTAAGCCTGAAAGGTTTGTGTTTGCCACTTCTTGTTTTGCTTTCCTTGAGGTTTTTGGGATGTATCTGTTTATGGTATGATCTGCTTCTTTAAAAGCTTTTTTTATTAAGTGTAAATCATCCTGCACATTTCAATGCACAGCATTTCTTCAATTCAAAGGAATTCTGCTATCATTCAAATGAAAATGCAAATAGTATGGTATGAGTAAAAATGAACTTTGGCTTCTAATTTACACAATCATAATCCTATCGCAAATTTAAGATCAAATGGTATTAGAGCAGCAAACATCTTGAGGCTTGTAGGAGTTTTTGGGTGACAGGAGGTTTGTGTATATAACCGTATTTTCAGATCTTTGCCCCAAGGTGTTGCAAGATTTCTTGGTTGCAGAGTACAGCAATGACAAAATTACAGAGATAAAGAGACTCTTGAGGAATTGCAAACATCTCTTGAGCAGGCGTTGGCAGATAATAGAGCTCTGTGGGAGGAAATGCGTCGCTTGGAAGAAAGGATCAAAGAGTTGGAAGCTGGCAGGGAGAACCAAGAAGAATTATTCATTTGAATCCTTTACATTTGCAACAAAAGTTGATGGTAAAAGATGAATTACTATCAAAACTCCAGGATGATGGATTAGAGAAGGGAGGAATATTACAAGTAGACCAGCCTCTTCTCTAGATGAACAAACAACTCATGAGGTATGCAAAGAGGGCAAAGAGGGCACACATGAATACATTTTCTTGCAGGGCGATAATTTGGATAAATCCATTGACAAGTTTGAAAGATATACCAAGGGTATAGGGTCCAAACTACTAACAATATGAGTTATGGAGGGAGGGGACTTGACAAGGAAGGTCAAGGAATACTCAAACCCATCATTGTTGAGGACATATCTCAATAGGAGAGCCTTAGATATAAGAGCATGGAGATTGGTGAATACTTGAAGAAGTCTACATCATGCACCATGAACAGTTCAAGGAAGGTAAAATTCACTCTAATATTATTCTTGTGAAACTTCAACATCACTGTAGGTTGTCTCTCAAACATGAGCAGCAACCAAAGCAAGTAGAGGAGAGCAAGAATATGGTATATACCTCAAGAGGACAAAGAGGAACCTTCAAAGATGAAAATGTAAAGAAGAAATGGGGAGATTACAGTCCACCTACTTCACCAATAGCTGGTCCTAGGAAGAAGGTATGCCAACGCCTAAAGGTAAATATTCCATCTTCTAGTTTTGTTTGCAACTTGTTGCACAATGATGCATGTATCTTGTTCCTTGAACTTGACAATGAGTGATCACACGCAATGCCACAATTGCTGACAATGATTGATCTTTCCTTATTCTTCACTGCAAAATACAAATTGATTGTGGTAGTTTTGAGTTGCAAATGGGTGGCTGAGTTAGTTATCCGGTGGGTATAGGTTTTGGTAAAGGATGTATGGGACCTTGTGGACCCCTTATGTCCCTTTTTCAATTTTAACTTTGTGGTTTAAATTAATTCTCTTTTTGGGAGCTTTGGAGATTCTTGGGATATTTCAAGAGAGGTCATAAATGTCCTAGGGATGTGAGGTCTCCGTCCTTGGGGTTGCATCCTCATTATTTAGTGTACATGGGATGGCCCTGCGATGTTTCTTGCCGTTAGTGTTTTAGACATGGATTTAGGGCTTCAAAGGTAAATTCATGTTTAACATAGTATATGAATTTTTAATTGGTGATTTTTTTTCTTGTTTATTAATATTCTGCTAACTTAATTGTTTTTCAAACTTTTAGCCAGTGGAGCATTTAGTTAAGGTTTTGTGTTTGATTGATGAGGATAATATACTAATGGATTATCTCTATTAGGCCATGGATAAGGCCAAGGAGGTCATAATGCAATATTATGGTGGAAACAAGAGAAAATATGAAGTCATTTGGCAAATTATTGAACATAGATGGACTGACCAACTCTGTTTGCAATTGCTTGTCACTAGGTACTACGTAAACTACAAAATTTTTCTTTATTGACTATTTGTAAGGTTAGTGATGAGGTTATGGTGGGCCTCACTACATGTATGGAGAGGATGAAACTTGATGAAAGCCTTATAGAACAAAATTCTAGATGATTTATAGGATGCTTTCCACCATCTTTATGCATTTGAAGGACTAACAACTAGGTAAAACAATTGAGTCCTTTCACATGTTCCTTTGATAAATGCAAGTTTAGCTTAATATTTCAAAGTTTTACTTATAATTTTACTTGTCTTGTCTGTAATTTTTATTTATGGTTGGAAGATTATGACTCTTTAATACCAAATCTTTAGAGACCAGCCGTCCATGTTTTGTGGAAGCACATAATGCTTTTGGTTGTGAGCACTATTTGATCCTGTTTGAAAGCATTCAAACCAAAAAGAGGAATGGGTTGACCAAGGTCACTTCAATGACCTTGTGTTTGCCAACTAAAATCCTTTATGGCACACCAAAAAGTTTGAGGGACATGAGTTTTGTAATAACATTGATACATAATTCAAACTGTTTTGTCAAAGATGTGGATGCCATTTTCATTGAATTGAATTGAAGAGAGCAGAAGTAAGTGTAAGCATTGGGAGATGACATACTTGATGATTTATCCATCCTGGAGGATAATGATTTAGATTTATCTTGTAGTTTGAAACTGATAACCATTAGAAGGGGGAAGAACACTAATAATTGTCAATTCACAACAATCTTAATTCAAAATATACTACTTTCTGAATTCATTCTTTATGCTTCTCATGCTTTATTTAATTTAATTTTTTGTAGTCCATTTTATTTTGTCTATATATTCGAGTCTTCATCAAATTTTTGGCCCGCCTACTTATAACTGAGTCCATGTTTTTGAACCATGAATCTTACAACCACATCATAAGAAGGAAGGCTCTGATACCACTAATCTAGAGTTGAAGGGCAAAAACTAGCAACAATCTTGCAAGCCACAGGTAACAAGATGTTTAGCTCTTTTACCACTTGCAGTGATTATTAATTATTAGTCAAGCTTCCTTAGGTCTATAATTGGTGGAACCCCTTATTGATCTGGAAACAGACACACACCCTGTTTAGTGAAACACACAGAGCTAAGTTACCGGTTTGGGTTTGGGGACGGGTTCGGGTATGAGAATCCGATTCATGGGTTCGTGTGTGTATATATATATATATACAAAAAAATAAGAGAAATATACATAATTGTAAAACTAAATCATTTCATAGTATGAATCTATGATGCTTGATCATTGATCAATGCCAAATGTCAAAGTCTTCATAACTACTGAGCATTAGAAATCTGATATTCTCTTACATCTGATATTGGAAATCTGTGTATATCATTTTGGAGATTTAAGTCCAGTGAATGATTCTATTTTGGTTTATGAAATGAAATATCATTGGGGTTGCTGTCGGAAAAAGAATTCTGTTTTTGTTTTGCTATCATTTAGAGTTGGCATCTTTCACAAACTAAAAGAAGAAATATTCAACATAAAATAACAGTAAAGACAGATTGTAGGAAATGAAGAGAGGATATATTCCGATATAGCATAACAAATACTCTTTAAATGCAAGTACAATATATAATGAACATGAAGCTCACAGAGGGTCACCAACATATCCTCATGCCTTGCTATTTGTGTGATTATACATAAAAAAAATCATTTGCGGATCTGGACGGACCCACAAGTCCGAACACGGACCTGTTGTGAGGTTTTCACACAATCACCCCATTGAAAATGGGGACCCCTTCTTTTGCTTTGGTGATAGTAGTGGTCTTAGGTAGTCCTTGTTGGTGGCAGTTTTCAAGTCCCTAGGTTCGGCAAGTGAGGTTTGAGTGATTTTGGCCTTCTGGGAAGTCATGTCTGTCTGGGATGTGGGTGAGAGCTAAGCTAAACCTATCATGGGGATGGAGTCGAAACCAAGCATTTGTGAATCCGGACGGACCCATAGGTCCGAACACAGACCTGTTGTGAGGTTTTCACACAATTGTCCCATTGAAAATGGGGACCCCCTCTTTTTCTTTGGTGGTAGGAGCAGTGGTCTTAGGTAGTCCTTGTCGGTGGCAGTTTTCAAGTCCNAGACCTGTTGTGAGGTTTTCACACAATTGTCCCATTGAAAATGGGGACCCCCTCTTTTTCTTTGGTGGTAGGAGCAGTGGTCTTAGGTAGTCCTTGTCGGTGGCAGTTTTCAAATCCCTAGGTCCGGCAAGTGAGGTTTGAGTGATTTTGGCTTGCTGGGAAGTCATGTCTGTCTGGGATGTGGGCGAGAGCTAAGCTAAACCTGTCACGGGGATGGAGTCGAAACCAAGCAATTGCGAATCCGGACGGACCCATAGGTCCGAACATGGACTTGTTGTGAGGTTTTCACACAATTGTCCCATTGAAAATGGGGGCCCCCTCTTTTTCTTTGGTGATAGGAGCAGTGGTCTTAGGTAGTCCTTGTCGGTGGCAGTTTTCAAGTCCCTAGGTCTGGCAAGTGAGGTTTGAGTGATTTTGGCCTGCTGGGAAGTTATGTCTGTCTGGGATGTGGGCGAGAGCTAAGCTAAACCTGTCATGGGGATGGAGTCAAAACCAAGCAATTTGTGATAAAATGAGTTAAAACCTTTTGAGAATCCTTGTTCCAGCTTTAGTTTGACCTTAGAAAGTCACAATGGATTGTGGGAGGTAACCCTACTGAAGGCTTGTTGAATCCTGAAATTTGGCTGAGTTTAAAATTTGTCGAAAAACCCCAAAATCTAGAATCTACACCTTAACTCCTATGAAGCTGAACCTATCTCAAACATCCTGAAAGGTATTTATACAAATATAACTTAAAGTATAAGTCTGATTAAATCAGACTTATACTTAAATGTTATATTTGTATAAATCCTCCCGCTCTGAACCGGAAAATTGGATAAGTACAAAACTCACATCAATAGGACCTTGTGGGGATCTATCACAGACCAATCAACGCAGGATTCCCACGTGTCCATGATGGATCCGGGCAGGGTTTGGATCTGGACTTGTGGGTTCCTCGGGATTCGTGGGCTGCGGATCCTGACAGATCCACAGGTCTAGATCCGGACCCTGCCCGGATCCAACACGAACCGGTCCGCCAATCCGGACCCGGATCAGAGCCGGACTCGAATCCAGGGTCAAGGGTCCGAATCCGGTAACGTAGACACAGAGGAAAAGAATACTTAAGCAATGACTAGTTTTGAAGAGGTGGTTCATCTAGCCTTCCAAGCATAAATTTTGGGCAATAGTTCTATTTGTGAAAAACCACGACTGTATCATTTGGATTAGTAATCCAATTTTGATGCAGAGTTTTTCTTAGGTTATTTGCTCACATGTTTTTAGGAGGCTTAGATAAGTCCAGGTCATGTAAGGATTCAAGGTTAGGGTCAATATCTGGATAGCAACTCTTGTTGGAGGTACGTTGTTCCTTATTTGCATAGATTGTGACACTTAACAATGAATAGTTCAAATGGCTATAGAGTTTTTCTTTAATTTAAATGTTACAAAGCAACTTAAGTTTGCTCAATGATAAGCCAATACAGGCTATAATAACATTGGATAAAACACTAATAACCTTTGAGAGAAATTAGATAACAAAATAGAACAACAAAGGTTATTTATTTACTATTGACAACTATGGTTGTATCACTGTCAAAATTAGAAACGCTATTATATGAAGTTAATTTGGAATCCTTTATCTTTATCACTCTAAGATGAGCTAGGATTTTAAGAAATGATCATATTATGCTTTTTGATAAGTAAAATGTATAGATTACAGAAAAGGCTAGAGAGAAAGTGTATGTATGTCTAGGTTTTCTGTTTATGTTGTATCCAGTGTTACACCAGTACGGGGGTACGGGGGGACGCCGGGACGAGTTTCGGGTACGTGAAAAAAAAGGGCCTCAATTTCGGTACGGCGGGGGTACGGCGGCGGGG
>MU224326.1:1863951-1880912 GCA_018584345.1 Thuja plicata | reverse complement strand
TCCTTTTAGGGTTCCATAAGAACCAATTAGAAAACCAAATTTTATTTAAAAACTTAAAAAAAATCCACTTTTTCATGTCTGCCGCCGGCCGCACCCCGTCAAGTACCGAAGTACCGAAGTACTGTACCGGTACCAAAGTACTGGACGGGTGCAGCTGGGGTGCGGCGAAACTCGGGCGGCGGTGGGGGTGCGGCAGTTCGCGGAGTACCCGTCCCGGGGACGTCCCGGTACCCGGTACTCCAGGGTTTTGGGCCGGGTACGCGTCCCCGGGTTTCACTGGTTGTATCCCTATGAAAAAGAAGTGGCAGCAAGTCTAATTGCAAGCCAGCTAGTATAAAGAAATGTTTTGCATTGCAATATCAAACTATATTCTACAATTTCACCTTAAATTACACATCTTGTGGCATAGTGATGCTTTGTTATTCATGATGTAGTCACATTGCAGGAAGTCCAATTGCAAGCCAGTTAGATAATACTATAAAGAATTGTTTTTCTTTATAAAATCAAAGTATATTCTGCAATTTCACCTTAAATTACAAATCTTCTGGCACAGTAACGCATTTTTTATTCATTATGTATTCACATTAAATGTTATGCATTTGTTATTCATAATGTATTCGCATTAAAGGTTACCTGGGATCCATTTTGGCCTGTTGACCAAATGCATAGGTTCTACCATTGCCTGTTGGCTAACCTCACAATTTCCAACATAGCCTATTGAGCAATCTTATGGGTTTATACAAGGGCTATCATTTAGCATGGTACCATTCCCATTTAAAGTAACTTAAGAGGATATTGCTCAGCACATAAATAGATGAGAAACTTGCAATGTGAAGAAGGTGAATGAAAATTCGTAAGTAGGTTCATTTATTCTTCTTCTTCAAATAGCCTTCAGACTTAAAGTAGCCGATCCTGGTTCTGGTTCGGATTCGGGTTCGGGTTCAGGGATTCGGCAAAATTTTTTTTGGGCTGGATCCTGGTTCCGTGGGTATATATATAGACATTTTCAAAAAAAAGAAAAAAAATGTATATATATATATATATATATTATAAATTTATATATGTATGCATATTCATAGATTCCATACATGTAACATGTCAATGCTCATTCATCATTAGTTCAAAACTTCAAAGTTTGAACATATAATGATAATAATAAGAAGTTAGAAGTGTGATTCTCATAAAATGATAAATCCATAATTGTCAGTGTATGATTATATCGTATTCATACTTTGTAAAAGTCTCAAAATGTCATTACATACTGAAAATTAAAAAAAAAACAAAAAAAAAACACAAAGTGGGCCCGTTTTTTGACGCCCAGAATCTTGGATTCCCGTGAATCCTCCTGGATTCCTCCCGGATTCCGGAATGGAATCTGGATTCCCTGTGGATTCCTCGGTTCCAGATGCTGAGGAATCCACATGGAATCTGGATTCCATTCCGGAACCCTGCCGGAATCCAGGAGGAATCCGGATTTGGGAAGAACCAGAACCAGGATCCGGGCCTCAACAGAGGAATCTGGTAACTTAGCTTCAGACAAAGAACTCTCTACAAATAATCAAATACTCATGAAAACAGAGAGCTCTCTGTTATTGAGATTCAGAGCTCTTCTTGTGATTGATTTTTCTCTTTTATAAACAATGCACGCTGGGAGAGGATGATCCATGGATTGATTATTTTCTCTATTCCATTTCTTGTTAGCATCTCTAATTGTTCGTTATTAGTGAAAACTGACAATATGGATCGATCTAATATTTAGACATATAGATCGCTTCAAAAGTTAATGAGTGTTACGAGCTGATAAACGGTACCTAGAAATTACTCTTCGAGAGTGACAATCACAGGCCATAGATCTTATTTGCAACAGTAAGTAGACTGACCTCGATTGACGAGAGTAGATACACCACTATCTTATTGGCTTTTTAACACCTTACAGAACTTGCATCAAATTTTGTTTCTGAAAATTGAGCACAAGATTCCCATGTTATATATGATAATTTCAGAAATGTTTTAAATATACAATGGTGAGAGATAGAGAATATATACATTAGTATATAATAACATATAAGCATGTCTCAATGTTTCAGAATGTCCTTTGGTTTACTGCTATTTACATTTACATTAGTAAAACGTTGGACTAATACTAGGTTGTAACAACATTGAATTAATCTACTCAGCATACCCATATTTCTATACTATTGAGTCGTCATTCTATTTTAAATATTTGGAGGCTAAGTGTGCTTTGATATTTCAGAATGTCCTTTGGTTATTGAGTTGTATTATATGTTAAACATTTGAAGGCTAAGGGTGCGGTCCCATGAGGGGGCTTCAGGATCTATTTTTATGGAGCAGGTGGTCCCATGAAGCCAAAAAAATGTTTGCTACGGGATTAATTGGAATCTTTTCCTCAAAAGTAGCAGCCCCTACTTTTTAGAGTGCAGATTTGAGTGGGTGGAAAAGGTGGTGGGCTAGAAATTGCCCCACCAGCTTAGGCTTTTTTTCTGCCACTTGTCAATCATATAAAAATTTCTAATTCTTATCAATAAATTTTTTAAATTTGTTTATTTATTTAGTCAAGTTAATTAAATATGATAAATAAAAAATTTCATGAGACCACCTACTTCCATAATTTGTGGAGCTTAAACTTTTAAGAATAAATTGCATTACAAAATTCATGGGACCTCCCACTTTAAAAATAATTCTAAAAAATCTCAGCAGCACCAGCTGAATTGTTTTAGGAAGCCCCCCTCCATGGGACCGCACCCTAATTGTTGTTAAGTTTGAATGGATGACCGTAACCATATATGTCAGACAAATATTGCTACTTATTGTCTTTTCATCACTGAGCTGCCTTCTTGGTGATTTGTTTTTGTTTTATACTTGGTACTGGATTTGCCTAACACATTCCCTTATCTGATATGAACTAATTCGCCTTTTTAACTCCATAATCTAATTATTGTTTATTATTTTTCATTTATATGAGTATTGATATCAATTGTGTAGATATCATTGCATGCTTAATACATTAAAATCTATTTGTGAGTAACACGTTCTCAAGTTATTGGAAGGATTCATTATATACTTCAACTGTGTAGAGAACTATTAATAATGTGTATCCATGGAGTTTTAACCTTTTATCTTGGTTGTATGTATAGGTTTATCCGTATCATTCAAATATTTACAACAATGTTTTGTGCAGTATGTTGATTATTCTATGGGAGAAGATTCTGGATATGTCCGTTTTGAACAGCCTGAAGCATCTCAGAAGGCACGAGCAGCAGCTGTACTTGCTGAAGAAGGTGGCCTGATTGTGAAGAATTTTGTTGCTGTGTTAGAAGCGGTTGATGGTATGCATACTTTTTTGCTAGAGATATGTGGGCATGTTGCTTCATGATGCTTTAAAATATGTTCTCCAGATTGCACATAGTAAATAATTATTATGGTTGTATTCCTACATTTTCCCTAATTTTCCAGGGGATGCTGAAAGGGACTATTGGGCTAAACTTCGTGGCTTACAAGGAAAGCGGCGAGAATATAGTGGCAATAATAGGGGAAGGTATCTTTCATAAATTGCGTTACTTACAAATAAAGTCTTAAAAGTGGTACAAATTATTGAGGGACTGCCTTTAGTGTTGCATTTTCCCTTTGATTATTTACTTAAATCAAAAAGACCTTTACAGTAAACTGCTTCTAACAAAGAGATTATGTACCAGTATGTTTTTGTGCATTGTCTGTTTGAAGCTTAGGAACTCAATTTGAGACACAAGGAATAGACTGTATAGCCTCCAACTGCTAGTGTATGCATTCTTTGGGTGTGGATCAATTACAGAATTTTGTTATGTGATTCCATGCCTTGCAATCATGAGCTACGACTCTGAAGCATTAAGTAGGGCTTCATATGGGAAGATGTGATATTCATGATGCATTGCATTCTTTGTCTGCTTCACAATAACTGTGAGACCTGCAACTTGCATTGTTATTGTTTTTGATAGAATTTGAGGCAGGCTGTTTGCGGGGAAAAAAAAATCACGGGCCTGGGATTGGTTGTTGATGTGCATATGGCTTTCTTGAATTAATTTGTTTTGAAAATACACCCAAGGCAAACTCAAACATGTATGCGGAAGATTATGTCTGGTTCATGCCATTTTAGGTTTACTTATTCAGATTTTGGCCAACAATATGTTTAGTTGTAACTTATAGTGTAAGATAAGGTAAACCCTGAAGTATTTTGGTATTGGTTTCTCAACCTCAACCACTACATTGATTTTTTTTTGTAATGGAGCGAATGCATAATACTTCCCTAATCCTGAATTAGGGTATGCAATCAAATCCACTGGTATGTTTTCTTAATGTTCCAGTAGAGACAGAGACATGGGTCATCATTACTCATTCAGGCAGCATGTTCCTATCAATGTATTGTCTGCATTCTGTACAGTGCCCTTAGAAGAGATTGCATCATTTTTGCAGTAAAAGTGTCAGCGATTTCTAAATTTTCTCTTTTTGTATTTGATGATAAGCTTCCTTCCATATCCATTATGGCTTTGTCAATGACTTGAAGTGAATTTTTTTTGTTGTCAAGTTTAATTATTATCTATCCTGCATAGTTACATAAAAATTTGGTTGTATAAGTTTTTACTAAAATTGTGCTATATCAATGTTGTTGGGTTTAACAATGCTTCTCTGATTTGGAACGCGTGCCATGCATTTCAGAGGTGGACGTGGCAGAGGTGGAAGACAATCTTTTAATAATCGTAACTCATATAACAAGGAGAACAAACACAAGCGAAGTGGAGAGAATACCGAATCTGGAAAAGATGAACGGCCAAATAAAACCCAGAAGGTGGAAGACAAGTCTGAGGCTTCCAAAGAAGTTGAGTGTAATTGAATGTGCAAGAGAACTCAGCAGGCTATGATATTTGAGCATTTTGTTTGTTTCCCTGTTTCAAGTGAACTATTTTTCATTTCTCCTGTAGTTCTTTCTTTCTTCCTCCTCCCATAAGAAGGGATGAAACTAAGAATTTTTTTGAAGGGAGTGAGAAATATAGGGTAGCTTTATTTTCAAGGATGCATAGCGTGGACGCCTG
The DNA here is from genome assembly GCA_018584345.1 of Thuja plicata. NCBI lineage: Eukaryota > Viridiplantae > Streptophyta > Pinopsida > Cupressales > Cupressaceae > Thuja > Thuja plicata. The sequence continues at coordinate 1,875,828 of MU224326.1, read as the reverse complement.
TGGGATGTTATGAAAGGCCTGTTCCACAAAATCAAGTTATATTCCACAGTGGTCTTAATTTGCCATAGTAAAATGGCATGTAAATCTTAAGCATAGCTCATATTTTTGTATAGTTTAGATATACATTTGGAGGCTATAAATAATTTCTTTATATTATGATAGTCATACTGTGATAAAATTTGGAGCAATTATGGGTTTTTTAATATATGTCATGATATTTATGATTCTTTCACTCGACAATATTTGGAACGGCCATGGGATTTTTAATTATAGACAAAATCTGGAATAAATTATGGGGATTTTTTGATCTCGGTCGTTATATCTGTGGTCTCTTTTCACTTGCAATCATTTGAAATAGTTATGGGTTTTTTAATTTACATCTTGAAATTTTTGTTTATCTTTTTCTCTTGAGAAACTTTGGAGAACAGTTCAAGGGAGTAATATTGTAGAAATACAAATTTAGTAAAAGTTAAATGTAGTTTTCAAAGTATCGGCCAAGTAGAAGTAAGAGAAACTCCATTATGCATGCATTCTACCAGGAAGTTTGTGTTCAATTTATTAGTCCCTGCCCTTTAAGGCGGAGACTAATGTTTCCGAGCTTCCATTTTGCAATAGTTTGGGCTGTACTTTTTAAACCTTTTCTAAGTTAGGACAGTAATTTTATTTTGGGTTGACTCAAAGTTATTAGATTATTTTTAGTTATTTGTGAAGTGGTATTTTTCCTTTCGCTAATTAAAGGGCTGAGACACAGATAAGATAATCGTCGAGTATGGTAAGTCAGCAAAAGACAGCTAGGTGGAACAATGACAACACTACAAAGGATAGGACAAAACAAAATTCTTTAAAACCATGCGAACTGTGGTTTGAAAATTTGCTTTGACGATTTTGGCTTAAGTAGAGTGCCAGAATCCTTTCTTGTATACTTATGTTTTGGAACAATGAAAATTCTCAGGATGACATGTAGAACCCTCATCAAACCTTGATGCTTTAAAGAGGTATCTCACATTTTACGATATTCAAGAGATTTACTCTTATCTTCCTTCTGTGCCTACTCAATGGTTGTAATGGATCCTTTGATAGTGGTAAGTGTTTGTTCCTTGTACCTCCTAACAATTTTTTTGATGCTTGAGCAACTAGTAGTAGCATGGCCTGCTTTACAGAAACAAAGACAAACAATTGAAGAGTCTTCAAATTCCATCTGCGGCACCCAATCACCATATTTGGAAGATAAGTAGGGAGCACCTTGTTTTTTCCATTAACAAAATCTAGTGAACAATAGCTATGTCCAAAATGTAAATCTCATTTTCACAAAGTTCCTCTAAAACCCCAATGGTTTGAACATAAGTAAACGATAGAGGAAGAAAATTTTATTTCCCTATTGCCACCATCAACAAATTCAGGTAGGTCCACAACATCTACAGATTTTTTTGACCCCTTAGCTTCTTGGATAGAAGCCGTGAGCACCATTTGTTCAAGGCTTTCAGAAATTTAAGCGTGAGCTGTCTGCATGGGGGAAATCACAAAATATTAATCAAATGGGGAGGGGAAACAGTTGTTCGGAGGAGGAAGACTTCATGTAGCTGTCAAAGTGGAGCTCCATCGTGGATTGCAGCCAAAGTCTTGTTGTTATCATGCCCTTGCACCTTCTGGTGAGCCTCAAACAGAATGTTGAGTAGTAGTTTGTCCTCAACCCATTCATTGCCGCATAGGTCATCAATAGTGAAGTCTTTGTTTGAAATTACACCATTGCCTCTCATCATAGGACGATGTTGTTAGGTATTTCGCTGTCATCAACATCTCTTATTTTTCTAGTAAATATATTGCTTTATGTGGTTGGATTTATTACCTACACGTCTTTGTAATTCACAACAAATTCATAAATGTTGTGGATTTCACAATAAACAATTTTTGGAAAACACAAGACCCTTGATTCCTCTTAAATAATGTTGAGAAATAGGGTAAATCATCATAGTGAAAGCTTAAACAAATAATGAGCTAATTAACATGGAAAAGCGTGTAAAAACATATATCAACAAATTAAAATAAGCAATTTATAATAACATCATATGTATGTCTGCTACTTTCAAAATGAATTGTACTCCCGTTCTTGCACATGGTGTAACCTCTTGTGATGCCTTGGTTGTTTTGGCTGTTGCCCATGTCACCTCTGTTACCTTGGTTGCCTCTACTCAGTCAGGTTCTAATGAGCTAATTAACATGGAAAAGCATGTAAAAACATATATCAACAAATTAAAATAAGCAATCTATAATAACATCATATATAGGTCTGCTACTTTCAAAATGAATTGCACTCCTCCTGCTCATGGTGTAACCTCCTGTGATGCCTTGGTTGTTTTGGCTGTTGCCCATGTCACCTCTGTTACCTTGGTTACCTCTATTCTGTCAGGTTATGGGGTTACTTTTGGGCAAATCACTATTGCTATGACCCTATTTGGTCTAGGGGCTTGCTCTCACCTTGATCCCTCTTCCTTGGGTGTGTTGGGTGTTCTACATTTGGTTGTGGATGATGTGGGGGTTCTTATTACTATTCTTTACACTAATGGTAGAAGGGTTCGTGCTAGAGTGGTGCTCACTAGGCATTCTTCTCAGAGACATGGTATTGGTTTTGCTATATAGTGAGTGGGGGGTGAAGCTTTGTTTGTGTTGCTAAATCTATTGTTGCTATTCCTTGAAAGGAGAAATGCCGACCTCTTGCATGTGCCAAGACATCCCTCATGATAGTGTGTGGCCAGTATATGGTGGAAACTGTGGATTTCTACTATAACGATGCAGGTTGGTTTGTAAATTCACTAGTTTCTGGTCTTCTCTTCTCGATTTTCATCATTGGGTGACGAATTCTTGGCGACATGTTGTCCCTGGTAACATTGAGCTTTTCGCTTGTGCAAAGGTTTTTTTTTTATTGTTTTGTTTATCTCTTTTGAAGAATCAGATTTGGTGCTAAGCAAGTTATGGGTGTGGGGGACTCTCTCTCAACCAAACACTGGACAGTCTCCTTCAACCCTCTTATTGAAACATTTAGTGTGCATCCAATGTGGGTTCGTCTCCAAATCTTCCCCTTCATTTTTGGGGGAACTCTTGCTTTGAGGCCATTGACAACTCTTGTTTTGTTTACCTCTTTTGAAGAATGAGATTTGGTGCTAAGCAAGCTATGGGTGTGGGGGACTCTCTCTCAACCAAACACTGGACAGTCTCCTTCAACCCTCTTACTGAAACACTTAGTGCGCATCCAATGTGGGTTCATCTCCAAATCTTCCCCTTCATTTTTGGGGGAGCTCTTGCTTTGAGGCCATTGGCAACTCTATAGGCCTTTTTCTTAAAGGTGGATGAGACTACGACTACTATGGGTCTCTCAACCTTTGCACACATTTTGGTTGACATTGATATCTCCACACCCTCCTTAGAGATGTGGTTCTCATGGTGAGAGATATGCCATGGACTCAAGCTGTGGATTATGAGGGCCTTCCATTTCGATGACGCTCATGCTTCTCTATTGGTCAGCTGGTGATTGGTAAAGGCGTTGCTACTTGATAGAAGGATGTCAATGTTGAACATTTGACAGTCCTAGCTTCTAATTCTTCCTTTGATGATGAATTGTAGGTTGGTGATGGCTCCCTTCTGGATGAAGCTCCTGTTGCAAATCTAGGTGATGTTCTTGCTGCAAGGCAGGCCTCATCAGTTCCTGCTCCTACTCTTGCTAGTGGGGCCCCTTTTGCCTGTACGAACCCTTTTTCATCTGTAACTCTTGCTCTGCTCCGATCTTCAACTCACGGTATACAACTTTCTCAGCACTCTGGCCTTGTGTTGATAGTTTTCAAATAGAACTTCCCAAGTTGTTCCCCCTTGTGGTGGGGATCCTAATGATAGCATCGCCTAGACAGTCGTCCAAGGACAAAGGTAAAATCATTCTCTTCACCCTCTCACTCTTCTCGCCATGTTGTGGGTGAATTGTCTACCCATTCTTGAGGTGGGCTACTAGCCAATCTGCTAGTGTGGTGTTTATCTTTGTAATTGTTAGCACCTTTACTGTTAGTGTATTGTTGATCTGTATTAACGCCTTTGGGTTGTAATTGTGTAAGGGTTAACACCCTTGTTTTGCTGCTGATTTTAATATTTAAAAATATGTGCATCTATTAGGAAATAAGTTTGTTACATTAGTATAACGTTTTGGCAACATAATAATATTCAACCCACAACATATTGAAATCTCTGGTTTACAAAACATGAAGAGAAAACAACAAGTTAGTTGCCAAAGAAAACAATTATCTATAATAACAATCCACACCTTGGTGTGCAACTATAGCCACACTCAATACACATCAACAACATATTTGAGAGATGCCACAAAATTGGCATACATTTTCAATTATAGTGTTTTGTAACGGAGTGGCCAAATAACTTGAGTTTCACCCACTGTAATAAGATGCTCCACAACACAATAGTAACTCCAAGTGATTAGAAGAAACAAATACTCTTGTGACTAACAATTTTAACTCGTCACTCATAACCGCTCTTGTTTTTGCTTATCAAAAGTAGCAAAACAAGAGGGCTAGCCCTTACAAAGATAGACCAAAAAAGGTTATTTACAACAAGGTCAAGAACATACTATTAACACCACTCTAGCAGAATAGCTAATAACCCACTTAAGAGTGGGTAACTCACCCACAACATGGGGAGGAGAATAAAAAACTGAAGAACAATTTTTCCTACACCATCGGACAATTCTCCAATCGATACTATCACTAGGATCCCCACCACAAGGGAGAACAAGAGGTGGAACCGTCTTTGAGAGACTGTTAGCACAATGGCCAAAGTGGTGACAAGATTGCACATCGTTAGCCAAAGGTTGGAGCCATGTAATAGAAACAAACTAAGAAGGGTCCATGTAGCCAGAAGAGGCCACACTAGCAACAAGAGGAGTAGGATCCACCAGGTCCGAGGAGGCCAAATCAACAACAAGAGCATCATCTTGAGGGGACTTATCATCAACCTACGAAGAGTTATTGGGGGAAGAATCATATGCCAGGACAATCAAATGATCAATATTAGCATCCTCCTACCAAGTGGCAACACCTTTACAGTGCAAGAAAGAACAATATGTTGCCAAGTGACTAGTTGAGAAGCACTGACGACATCAAAAGGGAAGGCCCTCAAAATCCAACGATTGAGTCCATGGTCTATCCCAACCATGAGAATCACATCCGTAGAAAGAGGTGTGTAGATAGCAATGTTAACCAAAATGCATGCAAAGGTAGAGAGACCCATGTCGGTTGTGGTACCATCCACCTTTAAGAAACAACCAATAGAGATATCGATGACCTCAAAACATGAATTCTCCAAAAAATGAAGGGGATGATTGGAAAGACAAATCAACACTTGACAAACACTAAGTGGTTCAGTAAGAGGGTTGAAGGAGGTTGTCCAGGGTTTTGCTGAAAGGGAGTGAGTCCCCTAAGCCCACAACTTTCTCAACACCAGATCTCTATCAACATAGCAAAAATAAAAATCCCCTTACCACAAGGGAAAAGCTCAATGTAGAGGAAACTAAGGGTCTCTAGGAATCTGTAACCCAGTGATGAAGATTCCAAAGAGAAGGTTAAAAACTAGCAAATCTGCAAACTAACCCACATCATTGGTAGAAGTCCACATTTTCCACAACATCAAGGCCACAGACCACCGCTGAAGAGGTCTTGGCATAAGAAAAGTGGTCAAGATTTTGTGTTTGGAGGAGCAATAGTAGATCTAACCACATGAGCAAAGCTCCGTCCACCAACAATAGAAAGAGGCTGGGGGACCCCTCATTCACAACCTTAATAGACCCCCTCATGCATAACCTCTCTTGTTAGCCTTAATAGACCCCCCTATTCATAACCTCTCTTGTTAATAGTATTGCAATACTCCAAATAATAATAATAATAATAATAATAATAATAATAAAATCTTATTTCTAATCTCTTCTATAGGTGTTCAAGTACACACATTAGATGATTCAAAGGATATATCACATTTGATCATATCATTCTCCCACTTGGTATTTTACATTACTATCATAATAAGAAATTTAAAAAGGAATCAAATAGAAGGCAAGAGAAGGTTCATAGCCTTGTACACCAACATGACTTATTTGTATTTATTGATTTTACAAGCGAATGTGAAACATAATCATGAATATTTAACTTTTATTTTACGACTTTAACATTCTCAACCATTTTGTAAAGATATCATATAAATTTCTAAGCATAGTACATGAACTGGGTACATAAGATTCGTGAACAAACAAATAATATAGCCTCAATGATTTATAACAACCTTGCAATCAAAGCTAGTACGTTGCTACAACCTTTGTAACTGTAGTGCTTGCATGGGTAACAACGATATATTTTGGTTATGTCATAAATAAGCAATAATAGTTTGCCTTGTACTGATCTAATTGTCAATTTCTAGTTCTTGCCATAGGCAGGATACTATTGCATCCATTAGATGCACTTTTTTAAAAGTTAGACTAATCAGATTTGAGCGTTTTTGGAGTTTATTTATTTTCCTTATAGTTATGTAATTTTGACATATTTAAAAATTTCAAATAATGCTATTTATTGACGCTCAGGACTTTTGGTAAGGAGAAAAAGATTTTTTCAACACTTTAATTAGAAAAATTCACCAACAACGTCCGCAATTATCTCGGTTCCAGTACATTCTACTCTAGCTGGACTCTTAAATGCTTTGTTAAAAGTATTGTTTTAACCTTACTTTTTGCAGCATTAAAAGTACATGAACATCGTTGGCACCGACTACGATGCAACATATTTGCACTGGATGCCATGCCGCCCCCATCTGATGCCATACATCAGTCAGTCAGTCCTCGTACCCATACCGTCGTGCAATATGTCAATCACTGTCAAATCCATTGCAGTCAATAATAATTGCTTTTTAAGGTGCGCTTAATATTTTTTTAGTGTGGATACCTTTGTAAGTCAATCTTCAAAAAGAAACTACATATATATGATATTTATCATATGTTACTTTGTATAATATTAATAATTTTTTATTATTTATTTTTTATATTGTACTAATATTAAATATAATTTTTTTATCAGTAAAAGGCCTATGCCAAATATTTTATTTATAAAAATTTGAAGTTACATGAGATGTCCCATTCACTGCGAGCACCGATAGGAAAGAAAACCTCCAGTCTTGCTCGGGTTTTTTCAACCCAATTCATTAAAATTAAAAATTAAAATAATTAAAATAATCTGCCCTGGACATTGAAACCGGTTGCTTGAACTCCTCATCTTTATCATGTACTTTCTAAGACACTATTCAACTAAGATCTTTGTAAGAAAACTTACAATTTAAAATCAATATTAAAATGAGCATTAACAATATCTTTAATGTGTAGATATGTATAGAATAAAATCTTGTTTCATCTATATTATATCCATTATTTATGCAAACTTCCCTTTTAAGCATTGGAATATAACTAAGGGTATGAACATCCACAAACTTTAAATCAATTATTTGTGTTTGCTTTATTAGCATATATCCATCAATTAGAAGTTTACTCTATGTTAATTCAAATTCTACCAATATTCTCATATTCTTTAATTTATAAAATTTTTTAATGTAATCCCATCCTTGTTTTCATATTTGACCAAACATTTATATTTTTCCAGAACAATGATGGAGGGAAGCCTTTGATTCACCTATTACATGTCAATGCCTTTTGTAAATGAAACAAATAGCTATTCATATTCTAATCATTAAAAACTCAACTCAAGTGATTTATTAAAGAGCTCATATCTATCACTCCCTTATTAATTTTTAGAAGTTAATCTCCCCCTTAAGGTATTGTAGCCTTGTATCTATATTAAATATATATTTTATATTATATTAATAATTTATTTTAAAAATTTAATAAATTTCATTATTCTAACTCAAATATATTTAGCGATAAGCTATATTGCGCGAGCTTTCATGAAATGCATGTCTGACGCTTGAAATTGGTTACCTGCATGATACAGTGGTTTAAGAATGACACGTTAGTCAGGTTGCCATGTAGAGTTGTATAGTAGGCGAGAAACGTATTCAACATCCATGAAAAAATAAATACAATCTTATCTATACCGTAGATATCCAAATAAATGCAGATCTTTGCATATTGGATTTAGATTTCATGATAGTATTTCACCGCTAGTAAATTTAACTATCATAGGCGGTACTTTGCCATATTTTTGTTTAGTGTTTTTACATAATGACACGTCCGACAGGATTCCTGGGCAACTGTTTTACTGACCTTGTTGGCGAGTTGTACAGTAGGCGAACAATGTATCTAGCATCCATGAAAAATAAATGCGGTCTTATCTATACCGTAGATATCCAAATAAATGTGGATCTTTGCATATTGGATTTAGATTTCATGAAATTTTTTCACTGGTAAATCTAACCTTACATGTTTGCATATATCTTATTTGGCCTAGCCTTCCACCTGTCCTATTCGTAACCGCCTATCCAACCTATAAGTTCATTTCAGACATCCCCAAGTTAATTTAATGGGGGCTTGAAGATTTATTAGCCAGTTTGGTAAAATATTTAGTGGACAACATAGGCATTCTAGGTCATCGTTGACGCTTAGGTAATATCTAAAATCAGTTTAATAGTATATTACTTTAGGAAAGCTTGCAAGCAATTTGAAATTGCATCTTTACTGTTGCACATTACAGTTAAAGATTTTCATCAGGTTTAGTCACTCAATCATAAATTGTTCACGATTAGAGTGTGTGTGCTAAAATCTTGACACACTTCTATGAGTCATTATATCTAAGATTTCTCAAGAATGAGGTCTCAAATGGCGACTCATAGCTCTCTATTCATGGAGTACAAGGGTTTATAATGGAGACCCTCGGTTTAGACCTAGTTTGTGCCCATGCAAGTACACCATAAAACGAGAGATTCAAAGAGGAAAAACAAGAGTGCTAGTCTCCATGATCATCAAATATGCATGCAAATGAAAATAGAAGCTATTCTATATGATAAAAAAGCATGAAAGCAAACTAATCTATGAAAGGAAATACACATGCAAGATTATTCTATGAAATGAAATATGAATCTAATCTAACATGCAAGTGCAAGAGTAATCTAAATGGATTGCCCTGGATGCATGAGAGAAGAAGACAAGAAAAGAGAAGTTGCAATGTTCAAGCTCAAGTGCTCAAACTCTCCTCCAAAAATTGCTCTCCAAAACCTGCAGCATAACAATAACATAAAATCTGGATCCTAAATGAGAAGGAGAGGACTCCTTATAAAGGAAAGTGTGGAGAGGAATGCATCCTCAAGAGCAATGTGGGATAAATCCTTAAAAATGCAAGTAAGAGGAAAAAACCCACCACTTAGAAATATGTGCATTCAAAGTGTAGAGAAAAAATGATTTATTTATTTATTTTTATTTGATTTATTTCCTTTTTTCATCACAAAGAGAGATTTAGGTGAGGATTTTATTTATTTGAGTAAAAGAGGGATTTTCTTTTAAATAAGATTATTTTATTTAATTAAAAGGGAAGTTTTATTTTAATTAAATAAGATTATTTTATTTAATTAAAAGAGATGTTTTTTTCTTCTTTTTTTTGATCGGTAAAAGGCCGAGGCCCTTGATTTTATTTTATTAATATTAAAATAATTAATTTTTACAGAGAACCCCCGCTCAATGCAGGCGCTCGTAGGAAAGAGCGGGGTCGAGAAAACCTCCAACCTTGCCCGGGACGTTAAGTCTTGTTCCTAATACAGATTTACGTGGGCATACCCACGACTTGATAACTATCGAGATTTGTTCAAAGTACATAGTTACAGTGGGCATACCCACTGATTCTGAATCACGATGTGGTTACATTAGAAATACATGTTTCCGCCTGTGATGTTAAGTCTTGTTCTTAATACAAATTATACATGGGCATACCCATGACTCGATATCTATCGAGATTTGTTTGTTGTACATAGATACAGTGGGCATACCCACTGGTTCTGATAAAAACATGATACAATTACATTAAAATTACATTTTTATACAACTTTTGCGTTATAACTTTGAGATATCCACTATTGATCCCAAAACCTTCAGTGAAAGATTGCATTTGGCGCCATATCACCAATATCCTCCTGAAAAGTTAGACATAATACTTCCAAATCCATTTGTTAAAACATCATCAATAAAATATAAAATAAAACCATCATGTTTAGCAAAGTTACCTGCCTCCAATTGGTAAACGATTGTGATATCTATGCTATAGTATAAGGATATGAATAACCATCCCGATTTGAATTCATTAGTATGATAGCTAACATGAACATAGGAATGCGATGTAGTTATTCTGAAAATTCATTACCTTTCATTATAGAGTTCTATCTATAACTTTACCATAGCTATTATCAAAGACCTGCATTATTTTTATCCACCTTATCCTAAAAAAGCATAAATTAATCCATTTAAGCTAATATCTGAAATTTTAAGATAAACTCATATTTCCTCAATAAATTTCGCGCCTTTATGAGTTAACTCTCATTTACTATCCAGCTCAGATAAATATTCCGAATACTAGGAATAATTAAAAGGGAACAAACGGTTCCCTTTTAATTATCCTACACTCTATGTATGCAGACAATATGGAGAGGATATGCAGGACAAATTGTCTACATATAGATATTAATTTTACAATGTGAACATTAGGAAACACAATTCTAAATATGTATATATATATATATATATATAAATTTTATTTATATATATATATATATATATACATATACAGCCATAAAGTATGTCTGTTTAAGAGATAATGTGATCTGTGAGACCTGAATGCATACATTGAAAAACAATAATACTAAGGCTAAAAGGGTTGATATATAAATATATATCTAAATATACCGGTAGGTATATATTTACATATATATTTATATATCAAGGGGTATATGTTACGGCCATAACTATTAGATATAAATTTACATGTCCAGAACTACATCCCTCTTATAACAAGCCGAGAAGAAAATATTATCACACCTACTGCAAAAATCAAGAAGACCACAATTTAAATGCAAATCCCTTCTAGATTAAGGAAAACTATAGTACTTACCCGATATCTTAATCCTAATAATCAAAGCAAACTATATATATAAGTTATAGTCTGCTCTGTTTATTAGTGATTCTTATATATCATCGCAGGGGTTAAAAGACAAAAAAGCTTAATGTGTCAATTAAAACAATACTATATTGGCTTCCATATAAGTTAAGATCTTAGTTCACAGTAAGATCCCGATTAAAGGACTAAAGGGAACATTATCTCTGATTTCAAATCTAAGAGTATATCCAAATATATGTTTTTTAAAATGTAAATCTAAGGGAGCCCTACACTGCCATTATTATGGACATCGAGCTGCTCAGAGACATTACCAATTGCTTAATGAAAAATATACGTATTCTTCACTGAGCAAAGTTGGCTAAGAGGATGTAAAATTATGAGTCCATAATAACGGTAGGTAAACCCCAATTGAAATTATAAGTATGCCTGTATTTACTGATGCAAATGAAAAGACATAATCTAAGTGAGAAGCTACTGTAATCTATTGTAATTATGAAATATCAACCTTATATAGCCTGTGTAAGGCGCCCGAATACCTTCTTATACAGGATCCAATGATGTTCTGTTGTAATGTTGTTGCATGAAGCTTCAGTCTGTTGCATGTAGTCTTGAAATCCAAAATAAAGCCTAGAAGAAGCCTTCCAGATTGAGGTATTCTCAACCCTTATTCAACATAAGAGCAATAAAATATGCTGAATAAGGGTTGATAATATATATATATATATATATATATATA
>MU224326.1:1824870-1856554 GCA_018584345.1 Thuja plicata | reverse complement strand
AACTTGAAGCACTCATGGCAAAAAGACTATCTAGAGGAAAAGGAAAATTCAAAGGTAAACTTCCTATCATATGTTTTTCATGTAACAAAGTTGGTCATATTGCTGCTAGATGTCCTGATAAGAATGACACAGATGAAGGAAGGGACAACAAGTACAAAGATAGAAAGGATGATTGAGACTTCAGAAGGTATAAGGATTACAAAGACAAAGGTAAGAAATCTTGTTATATAGCTTAAGAAGCTTCTGACAATGATTCTAACAATTCTGATGAAAATGATATAGAAGTTGTGTATGTTGCTATGAAAGATGATTATGATGATGATGAGAAAACTGCACTAATTTCTTATATGAGTAAAGGTGACCGTTGGATTATTGACAGTGGTTGTTCACATCACATGACTGGTGATAAAGATAAATTTGAAACACTAAATCAATGTAATGACGATTATGTTAAATTTAGTAATGATGCACCATGTCTTGTTAAAGGGCAATGATCAATTAACTTGACTGACAAGATCAAATGTGACAATGTATATTGGGTTGATGATCTCAAATATAATTTATTGAGTGTTGCACAGTTGAATACTTCTGGTTACAGATTTGAGTTCCATCATAGGAAATCAAAGATCTATGATGCCAATGATGAACTAGTTAGAGGTGGTAAGCAAACAAAAGGTAACTTGTTCTATCTGGATTTAGCTGATGAGACATGCTTGTTTGCACAATATAATGATGTTTGGTTATGACATAAAAGGTTGTGTCATGTAAACTTTGATAACTTGGTAAGCATAAGCAAATTGAAAAAAATTTAGAGGGTTGCCTAAGTTAAAGAAACTTGAAAATGCAATGTGTAAGCAATGTCAATTAGGAAAGATGACTAAGTCTAGTTTCAAAAGAAAAACTCATACTTGTGAGAAAATTTTGGAGTTGGTTCATACTGACCTTTGTGGACCCATTGGTGAAAAAAGTTACCTTGGAGACAAATATTTTATTCTATTTATTGATGATTACTCAAGAATGATGACTGTTATGTTTCTAAAAGAAAAATCTGATGCATTCCAGTTATTTAAATGGTACTTGGCGAAAGTTGAAAAGGAGATAGGTAAAAATCTAAAATGTCTAAGATTTGATAGAGGAGGTGAGTTTATTTCTAATGAGTTTAACAGTTTCTGCAATGACCAAGGAATAAAAAGACATATGTCCGCACCTAGGACACCACCACAGAATGGTATTGCTAAGAGAAGAAATAGATCTATGATGGATTGTGCCAGAACACTAATGATGGAGAAAAATGTTGCACAAAAATATTGGAGAGAAGTCGTAAGTACTGCAGTCTATACCTTATGAGCTATGGTATGGATATGCACCTAATGTAAAATATTTAAAATTTTTTGGAAGCAAATGTTTCATACTGAAGGATAACAGAAATGGAAAACTTGATGCTAAAGGTGAAGAAGGCATATTTCTTGGTTATTCAAGGAAGAGTAAGGCATATAAGTGTTTGAATTCTAACACTAAAAAAATTGTGGAAAGTGCAAATGTTAGAATTGATGAGTATGCAGAAAGAAATGAAGTTGGAAGCACACAGGAACCTGAGAGTTATAAATCATTTGTCTATATGGATGAGGAAGATTATAATACATTACTTGAAATTGAGAATGTGGTTGCCGAGCAACAGCGAGCACCTGCCGAGTCACAAAATGAGGCTACCGGGCAATAGGAGGTAATTGCCGAACTATCTGATGGAGATGCAGAGTCGCAAAATCAACCTGAATTGGACATGAATGATCAACCTGACGCAGAAAAAGAACCTACTCTAGAAAAGTATGTAAGGAGGCACCATAAACTTGATCAAATCATAGGATCGAAAGATTATGCAAATATGACAAGAAGTTAAGAGAAGATACATGCTTATTATGTGATTTTGAGCTTAAAATAGTGAAATATGCCCTAGACAATGAAGACTGGATACAAGCCATGAATGAAGAAATTGAATAGATTAAGCAGAATAATACATGGACACTTGTACCTAAGCTGAGTGATAAAAATGTAATTGGCACTAAGTGGGTGTTCATAAATAAGTTGAATGAACATGGAGAGGTAACAAGAAACAAAGCTAGACTGGTATGCAAGGGTTATGCACAAGAGGAAGGAATTGGTTATGGAGAAACATTCACCCCAGTTGCAACATTGGAAGGAGTAAGAACCTTACTTGCATATGCAGCCTACAGAGGTTTTAGAGTCTATTAGATGGATGTAAAGTCAACATTTCTAAATGGAATATTAGAAGAAGTTTATATTGAGCAGGCTGATGGATTTGTTGACCCAAGAAAAATGAATATGGTTTGCAGACTACACAAAGTGCTATATGGATTAAAGAAAGCACCAAGAGCATGGTATGAGAGATTGCACAATTATCTGATGAAGACTGGATTTGCAAGAACAAATGACAACAACCTGTATTTGAAGACAGAGCAAAGTAAAGGTACTTTATTGGCTGAAATGTTTGTTGATGACATTATCTTTTGTGGACAAGATGTGGTATGCCAAGCATTTGCAAAGGAGATACAAACTGAATTTGAGATGTCTATGTTTGGTGAGATAAAAAAATTTGTTGGCTTACAAATATATCAGATGAAGAATGGTATCTATATTACTCAATCAAAATATATCAAGGAGATACTAAAAACTTTTGGAATGGAAGATTCAAAACTAGTGAGTACACCCATGGCTACTAGACAGAAGCTAACAAATAATGATGATAAAAAAGAAGCGAATCAAACCCTTTATAGATCAATGATTGGAAAGTTACAATATGTTGTACACAGTAGACCTGATATTGCACTGGTTGTTGGTATTGTTGCAAGATTTTTTTCCAATCTAAAGGAGACACATATGATGGCACTAAAAAGGATTCTAAGATATTTGAAAGGAACAGATGAATATGGTCTGTATTACAAAAGGAATGATAAGTTTGAGCCCAGAGTTTATACTGATTCTGATTGGGCTAGAAATGTGGATGACAGAAAAAGCACCACAGGAGGAGCATTTCTTCTGGGAAAAAGATTAGTTTCATGGACAAGCAAGAAATAGAATTGTACCTCACAATCTATAAATGAAGCCGAGTATGTAGCAGCAACAGTTAATTGTTCTAATATTGTGTGGTTGAAGATACTACTGAAAGGTATGAAAGAAGAGATCACAGAACTAGTTGTCATATATTGTGATAATACGAGTGCCATTAATATTTCTAAGAACCCTGTAATGCACTCTAAGACAAAGCATATAGCTATCAAGTATCATTACTTGAGGGAGCTATTTTAGAAGAAAGAAGTGAGAGTAGAATATGTGAACACTAAGGAACAGTTAGCAGACATATTTACAAAGGCACTACCCAAGGATTCTCATGAGTATATGCGAGGTAAATTAGGGGTGATTCCCCTAACTGAAGCTAATTAGTTCAGAATGATTCTGTTGCATCAAATGATTATATTCAGAATATTTGACACATTGATGCACAGACAGTCGCACTTTAGGATGCTGCCTAAAGCTGTGAAAGACAAACAAAGACAAAAAAGAGGATCAATCATAAGTAAGATGGCAAGAACAACATGATATAGATTTTAGAACAGAGGAATCTGAATGATGAAGATGTCAACGTCTTTGGCATTGTTGTCAAACAGGGAGAGATTACAGAAGAGATTACATAAAATAAGAGGGAGAGATTACAAAAGAGATTACATGACCACAGTTGAATAAAATTCCAAAAGAAAGATGAAGGAAAGCCCTCTCAAACTCATAATGCAGCCTAAAAATACAAACTAACATGAGGTCTAACAATGCAAGCTACATGAAAATACGAAGGTGTACTTGCAATAGAGCAACTGTAACAGTGGGCGTCAAAAATGTGTGCTAAAATGTTGACACACTTCTATGAGTCATTATATCCAAGATTGCTCAAGAATGAGATATCAAATGGTGACTCATAGCACTCTATTCATGGAGTGCAAGGGTTTATAATGGAGGCACTCAATTTAGACCTAGTTTGTGCTCATGCAAGTACACCATAAAATGAGAGATTCAAAGAGGAAAAGCAAGAGTGCTAGTCTCCATGATAATCAAATATGCATGCAAATGAAAATGGAAGTTATTCTATATGATAACAATGCATGAAAGAAAACTAATCTATGAAAGGAAATACACATGCAATATTATCCTATGAAATGAAATATGAATCTAATCTAACATGCAAGTGCAAGAGTAATCTAAATGGATTGCCCTGGATGCATGAGAGAAGAAGACAAGAAAAGAGAAGTTGCAATGTTCAAGCTCAAGTGCTCAAACTCTCCTCCAAAATCGGTCTCCAAACCTGCAGCATAACAATAACATAAAATCTGGATCCTAAATGAGAAGGAGAGGGCTCCTTATAAAGGAACGTGTGGAGAGGAATGCATCCTCAAGAGCAATGTGGGATAAATCCCTAAAAAGACAAGTAAGAGGAAAAAGCCCACCACTTAGAAATATGTGCATTCAAAGTGTATTTTATATTTTATTTAATTAAAAAGGAGGTTTTATTTTAATTAAATAAGGTCATTTTATTTAATTAAAAGGGATGTTTTCTTTTAATTAAATAAGATTATTTTATTTAATTAAAAGGGATGTTTTATTTTAATTAAATAAGATTATGGATAAAATGATCAAACCATAGGAAATATTAAAATAATTGAATTAATTACGATTTGATCAAGGAAATTGATTTGAATTGAAAATATTGCAAGGCATTGATTCAGGAAATTGATAAATTGATTCCGTCATTTGATAAATTGAAGAATGGGGGCCCATAGTCTAGGCGACCATTTTAGGGTGCATACAAAGTGAATCCATGTGCTCACATTTCTCATGCACTTTTTTCAGGGTTTGTAGTTTTATGATCTTATTTTTTAGGCTAGTGGGTTTATGCTTTGTTTTTTAGGCTAGTAATTTTATGTGACGTTCTCATATTTGGAGCTAAAGAGATATAATGTTTTCGTTGTTCCTAAATTTTAAAAATGAAAGCACTGTTATTATAACTATGGCACGGTTATAAGGGAGGAAATATTGCTTTCTTATGTGTATGATAGATCAAAGCCCTTGATTCGTCAACATAAGCTCCTATCCAGTGTAATCCAAACCAGTTTCAACAGAAAAAAGTAGAAAAAATGTTGGTACCACTATAATGTTAGAAAAAAACCCAAACATGGAAATATTTATAACAAACATACAATATGAAGCAACTCACAAAAAAGAGTTAATACATCATGACAGGCAACAAATTTTATGTTGGGTGATGGTGCAATCCTAAAAAACATGTCAGCCTACAAGAGAGTCTCCATACACCATAATAGACAACAAAATTAAAGTTGGGGCATTACTATTATCCTCATAATAATTGTCACAGAAAAGAAAATGTTGAATTAAATCTTTGAGCATATAGCAGGCCACAAGATGGAGCATGTTTACATACTACAATAGGAAGTAGATTTATATATTTGTTCTCCTGTATACAAAATGTCATTCTGACATGTTTAAAACTTACAATACGAGCTTAAAAGACTCTGCTCCTTTTGCCATCATAGAATCACGTTTCATTTACCAATTTATTTGCTTCTCCAGCCTCCTGCATGCATACATCACAAATAACTATTGGTTGTTGATGTTCTTGTGAGTCTGTGACCCCATTTTCATTGTTTCTTTCTGAGTGTTTTTCCATTTCCCCTTATTTTTCTTTGCGAATTATACGAACATCCATATAAAGCTTAGAACCGCCATTGAAATTGACATATTGAGGTTATAGTTTTAGAAAGGCATTTGGCATGGTCGCCTCCCTTGTTTTAAGATATGAGGATTTTTGTTTGTGTGATATTTAGGTGCCACAAGCAGAGACTACCTGCTACTCCTCACCTCAATTTTATTTTACTTTTAGATTAAAGTAAGTCAAAATTTAAATACCACTGACATGTATCTTTTTAAAAAAACTGTTACACTCAATTGACTTAACCTTACAAAATTTTACATTCCATTGTTTAAACAACCTGCAAAACTTAAATTTAGTGTTGAATTGACCTATGATTATCACTAACTTTACTAAGGTAAAAAATGCAGTTTAATCTGGATCTTCCCACTTTAACCTAACTTTGAAACCTAACGTTCTTTGTTACATTAGGAGAAGGGAAAATTCTAAGGATTGAAGGTTTGAAGCATTATTGAGAAATGAAGAGGAAAATATAAGTGAGTCTATTTTTCACAGAGCTATAAGAATTAAATTTCAAGAATCTATTATACTATTAATAATACTTTCTTCTAGCCAGACAACTGAATGATTCTGGTTGGTTTTATGATCTCTTCAACCATATTTATTATATGATGCTAGCTCATTAATCCACCAGCATATTATGTCACCCTTTGCTGAATAATAAATCTGCTATGATGCACTTCCCAAACGCTTAGTGAGATATGAGGCAGGTATCAAATACCAAAACTACTGTGTAGATCCTAATTACAATGGAAATTTCTAAATACTGTATTCCAGATTTGTTAAAAAAAGGAATTGTGGAATTCAACAGGGCTGAAGTTAAATATATATTTTTTGATTAGGGTTTAAGTAATAAATGAAATGAAATAAGTTTATATATGTATCTTTCAATATTCCTTTATTTTTCACCAATTAATATGGAACTTGATATTTGGTTTCATTTGTGATTTGTCTTCAAACTCAAGATTAAAATATATTAGCATTGCACTTCTCATTTTCAAGCTTTCAGCATGTTAACTATTAAAAAAACAATAAAGTATAACATGTTATGGAAAACATGTAAATAAAGCAATCAAGATTACAATTCACTATTACAATTTTATTTTATTTGTTTGAATTTATATATACAATAATTATGTATTGCTCACTTTTTGAAGTGAATGTTTTCCTTCAGGAATGACAAATACTCCTAATAATACAGATATTATAGAGATAGAAAGTAGCTATACCCCCCTTTTTGTACTAACCATGTCAACTCCATCAAACAATTTGAACGCTTTTCCTCCAGATAGTATTCCAACGTTTACAAGTAATATTTCACTGAGCTGCCTTGACATGATACATCAAGAAGAGGCAATGTGCTCAACCATACGTGGCATGCATGATGTTGATTTTATGCTTATGGAAGCAACATTGCATGAAGTTCACACAACTTGTGATAAAATGACTGGCTTCTACACCTTTTTAAAAGAGATGCACGCGGATGAGTACTATGGGCATGACAGTGCTCCTCAGCTGAAAGTTGCTTTCCAGAATTACTTAAATACTATGTAGATGGATACGTTTATGTGTGATTGTATATAAAACACAGAACTAAAGTGGAACTATGTTATGTTAAACTACAGTTGAGGTATGTTGCTTACTACCTATGCACCTTTTTGTGCTTTCTGAAAGCATTACACACCCATGAAAACCCAACTTGAAAACAATGCTCATATTCATGAATTTTACATTCTAATCTACTCCAAGAATGTGCAATTAAGATCTACTTCAAACTTTTGAATATAATGTATATACTACTTTAGTTGTATTGTGGTAATTGCGAACTATGTGTGGTTTTAGTTGTAATTTTTTGAACCTCCAACAATTATATTATAGACTCATTTTCCATATAATGCCATTTTTGCTACATAAAATCAATATTATACTCCAATCTAATCATATATTAGATTTAGATTTCTATTTATTTTTTGTTGATACCTTTACATTCTATTATTTCTCTTCAAATATATTTCTGACGCATATATGAGACCTAATGATGAATTATTTAGTTCAATCTGAGATTTTTATTACAAAATTTATACAACAATAAAATCTATAAAGTATATTGTTGAATAAATACCTATATAGTCTTATTCCTCTACGTAACATATCTCTCTTGTTGAAACATGTATAAATGCATGAGAATAAGTGTTATTTTTTTAGCAACATAAAACACTTTTGCACCTTTCCTGACACGCAAACTTATAGTTTAGGACTTAATTCTTTCTACTTTCTTCTATGGGCGTGCCCTATCACATATTCCTGGAGCACAGAGAATTGGGAGCAGATGACTTTTTCTTTTTCCATTTTACCCACCTAACCGCAGCAGAGTGAAACCACTGAACAAGGCAACCTTTGCTTGCATTCTTTCCAAGTGTTGTACTTAGATTTTTTTTGTGTTGTCATTTTAAAATAATCTACTTTATCTGTCATCAGAGTTCTTTAATTGTGATTTATTTCATTCTGAAATAATTCTACTGTTTTCTGTCAAATGAGGCAAGGTTCTTGGGAAGAAAAATAAATTGGAAAACAAATTTAAACTCCAAAAAATAATTTCTTTTAAAATGGGTGATTGCAAGCCTTGCTATATTCAAAGAAATAACTGTGTACGAAACAACTATTGTTATGCATGTGATCCAACCACTTTGAAATTTGCTGGCATTTGCATCGCTAGGACTGTCATTATGAGTTTAAGTTTATGCACTCTGTGCTTTTTGCTTTGCATTTTTCAGGTTTTAGGGTTCCAAAAATAAGTTTATTTCCTAACGAATTAGAAAGTGAGATAATGTTTACAAGCCAATTTACTTCAGAACTTTCACTAGAATCCATATTGTTTTATAAATAACAATATATTGAATTGCTAAATTATCTTTCTTTAAGAAGTTTTGTAAATAATTAAATTACCAAACTATTTTTTTCTTAAGTGCAATTATTAGTAGGGCTTGTCCTTTTTAACATATCATGTAATGCATAAATGAGGACAACTTAGTAATAGTATTACTCTTCTTATAAATGGATAAATTATAGGAAGACTAAACAACCTTGTTTATTTATTAATGTTGAATTAAATATTATAAAATTTTATAAATATTTTATTTTTTTAATGTGAAGTTAATATAATATAATTTTAATTTAGTTGTATATTGTATATTTAAACAAAATTGAATTAAAGAATCTATTATCATTTTTGGGAAATATTTTGTTATTTCATCTATTTTTGTGGTTGAACAATGGATACAAAACTTCCATAAATTCAATGAATTCATGAATTTGTTTTTCTTTATTTTTTGTTGGACATCCTTTGCCCTCTTTGTTTAGCATGCTCATTTGCCTTTAAGTTGTCAAACAAGTGGATGAGTATGGGTTACATTTTTTTCCTTTAATAAATGATTATTCCTTAAATTTATATAACTATATCCAACACACCGTTATCAGATGCATGTTACAAAAAACAAATCTCAAAGCTCACCTTACAATATTTTTTTACTATCAAAGAGAAAGATGTTTCTTGTCTATTTGCTAGATGTTTTTTCCCTAATAATTTACTATTTTATGTTTGAATCAAATATAAGATATTCTTTAAATTTTAAAAACAAAAAAAAAACTTGTTAAAATGATATGGAAATAATAGTTGAAATTGTTTATAGGAACTTAAATAAGCAATGCTCACTTTTTCTAATAGTGCACTCGTCTTTGTATAGATAAAATATAAGATGCTCTTTCACTATTAAAACACTTTTTCCTGGCATACTTGATATAGAAAAAATAATTGAATCTGTTTATAAGAAGTAGAATAAAGTTTTTCTATTGCTTTTTTACAATGTCACATGTTCGTATTACACCTTGTTGCTTTTTATTAGCTATACAGGTGCCTAAAATCCTCGAGAAAAAATGTTGGCAAGTACTCTCCACAAACACTTTTATTTCATGTTGTGACAAACTATTGCACTTGCATAGTTTTCCTAGCACAAAACTTTACTTGTGTTAGTAATTAAATTAATTATATATATAGTGCACATATGCATGAAATTGTTTGAATAGACTGGTGTCAACTATATTTTCAATTATCTATTCCATACAATCTAAAAGATAGCACACATCCACAAGGAAAATTTATTATGGCATATTATGTTTCTCTTTTATAGACATACTATACCCCCTTCAACAAAATGTCTACCTTGACTAAATCCACAATTACATTGATCAATGGCGGGAACCTACAATTACAACCCCACCTGCAAATCATAGACATTATTGAGCTAGGGAAGAACCTCGAATCAACGACTTGATACCATATGAATGTCTTTGATGGAGCTCATAAACAAAAAACAACAATTCCAAAAAAAATATGATCATTACGTGGCCTCAAAAGAAATCATAAAGGGTTTCATAGTGTTGCTTACAAGATATAGTTGCCCCACTATTTGTAAGTCAAGGTAAGCGAATGTGTTAACTTATAAATCAGAGTCTACGTTTGTTGATAATGTAACATTCTTCAATACGTCATTTACAATATGTTTTAATTCATAACACTTAAATTCAATGTGCTTGTTTAGGTGGATTGTTGTCTCAGAACTAGAAATCACTTTCTTGCACCATGAAATTATTAGCGAGCCCACCCACATATTGGAAGAACAAGGCTTACCAAATGACAGAGCCTCAACTTCTCCATCGCCAAATTTGCTTGATAATGATACGGTACTGAAACTACCTTCTCAAAGAGTGTTGTTTGGGACATCATCATCCTTAAAGAAGAAAGAAGTCAACCCCACTATTACTCCTATAAAAATATTGAATCCATTCCAAACATGACGACTTATAAAGGGGCATGTTACAATGAAAAAAGAAATGCACCAGTTCAAGACACAAAATGGACAAGGAAATGTCTTCTCTTTATATATTATAGATTGTGAGAAGATTGAGATATGTATCACCTGCTTCAAAAAAGTTGCAGATCTTCATTACCTGAATATTTAGATAGGATCTATATATACAATATCAAGTGGCACTGTTAAGACAATAAATATATTGTACAACAAGCTTAATAGCCAACTTGAGATTTGTTTGCAAGATGATTCGACAATTTCTCTCTCAGATGATAACCTTACAATTCCAAAACATCACTTTCCCTTCATATCTCTTGATGAAATTATGCACAGGACCAACAATTATCTTGTTGATGTTATTGAAATTTTCATTTGTGTATATCCACACTCTATAATAAGGAGGAGCGATGGGACATAAGTTTTTAGAAGAAGTGTCAAGCTAACAGATACAACTTCATCTAGTATAAATGTCACACTATGGGGTCCAACTACTTAGAAAGAAGGGACACACCTTCTGAAAATGTACCATTTAAAAATGTGGTTGTTCTTGCAATTAAAAAAAGAAAAGTGACAAAGTACAATGGAAAGGTGATAAGCACTTTGTCGAGTACTCACCTTTTTATTGACCCAAACATAGAGGAGACAAAAAAACTAAAATCGTGGTTTCGAAAAAATGAGAATAATGTTATATCATCAAATACACAAGCTATAGATGCACCCCTACAAATCACAAGGAAAAAAATCACTAAAATTGAAGAAAAAACTATGCATGCAACTCAATCTGCTCGGTACATTGTAAAAGCAACAATACAATTCATAAAATCCAATTCGGTTTACTATCCATCTTGCCCCCTTCAATCAAATGGTAAAAAATGTAAAAAGGTTGAACAAAATGTCGATGATATTTGGACTTCTACAAAGTGCAAAGCTACATTCTTAGATTGTCTTTATAGATACATTCTTTAGCTAAAGTTGGTGAATCACACGGGAACACTATTGGTTGTTTGTTTTGATGAGCCGGCTACCTACCTTATAGGAATGTTTGTTCATGATTTATATATGCTCCAATTCAACCAAGAGGTAGAATTTGACACTAACACAATAATCAAACAAGGTTTTTTTCAAGCAATTCCTCTTCACAATCTCAAATACATACGATTCAAGTTGTGTTCATAGCCGGTTGAAGTCAACAATCACCAAAGTTGACGTGTTAAATTTTGTTGAAGAAAGTGCCTTCTTGTTGGGAAACATTGAAGATCCATGCAATAAGAAAAGTATCTCACTATAGCTCCATTGTTGATTCTATGTACACACATATTTAAAAAACTATATATTTAGTGAATATGTATATTTGTGTTTGCATCTAATCCAGTCAAATGTGACATTATAGGTATTATACATTGTTTCTTTTCCATGAAAAAGATGTTGCTATTACTTTCAAACATCTTATTTCTTAATGAGTACTGGAAGTATTTAATTAGTTACTTGTTAGGTTTCTAAAATTGCACCTATGCCAATCAAATGTAACTTTATAGATAATATACCTTTTATCCCATGAAAATTATGTTTATACAACCTTTCAACTTCCTATTTATTTAGGCTACATGGTGCAAATGCTTTCTAATTTTCATATTTTGCAATTCTATTAATCTTGTATAATTAAACAAATAATTTTTCTCTTAACATTGATATTGAGATTTACTATTTCCTTTGCAGATGATGAGTAATCTTGTCTAATTAAACAAATCATTGGTGGTAAGTTGTGTCACAAGACCCAAATGTTGTGTTTGTAAGCCAAATAGGGAAAATTGGTGGAATGACGCCTATAGTGCACAAATTGTTCTAATTGAGATGTATTTAGGTTTTAAAGTGACTTTTAGGTCAATTGTAACCCATGCATTGGATTAGAGCAATGTAATAGGTGAAAAGCAAAAAGATGTAAAAGTTGCCGAGCAACTTATGCAACTTTGAAAATTTGCTCGACAACATTTTGACAAAAAAGTTGCAAACTGCCTTAATGCAGTTATGGGTCAGTTTGGACAGTTGGGATAGGTCAAAGAGACCTATTTAAGGAATTTTAATGCCTTGTACAAAGGTTGGTTAACTTTTGTACACATTTACCAAGAAAGATAATCAGACAATTTTCTGAGAAGTTGTAATTTCTTGTTTTTGAGTTGCAGAAGTGTTTGATGGATTGAATCCACTCTCTTTTCAATGTAATTAGTAAGGGTTCATTTTTTTGTAACTTTGTGTGGAGTAGTTTAGTTTTTGATTTGATTTTACAAGCTTAGAGTAAATTATGTCCCTATTCTAGGTTCTTTGGACCGGTCAGGGTTGTATATAGTAAAATGACTCCATAGGAAATTCCCACCGTGGAAAATGTTAGAGTAATTATATTTCTACAGTTATTAATTAGATCACGCCGGTTTAATTAATTAAGTTGTTTATTACTCTGTTTACTTAAGCTATCTCTTAGGCACATTATAATTAATATTTATATTGATTATTAATGCGCAACCTAGCTTTTACCTTTTAGGGTTTCGTTCACCTTATAGGTTGAACTTGTAATTATTTATTCATTATCTTGGAATACAATTTTCTCTCACACTGCTTGAGATTTTCCAAGCTCTGCTTTTTTGTCTCTTTGGCTTCTCTCCTGTAATAGGTCATTTGCATGCAGGCGTTCTTGGCGAACTGTTTGTCTGTCTCAAATCCTACATGGTATCAGAGCCACGCTGCTGTTGCCTGGTCTAGAGATTTTGAAACTATGATTCGATGACCACAACTTCTCTGGGGTTTCTTCTTCAATTTGGAAGAGGCACTTTTTTCTGGTGCACTTTGAGCGAAAATGGACACCACCATCACACTTAGAAGGCTTGGGAGATTCAATTTTCATATAAAGTTTGCCATTTTTTGCCACAGTGACCTCTGGGAAAAATTTTCTCCCTCCTAGGTCGTACAACATGCATTTCAAAAAAAAAAAATTAAAAAAAATAAATACTTTTTACCTATTTTTTAAGCGCAGGAGGCCGCACCGCTCATGCGCAGCCAGCACATAGCCTCGTCCCAGCCCGCGCTCGGCCCCACCATCACGCCATCGCAGTGCAGCTTGGCCGCCGCCGCTGCTCCTGCTCCGCTCGAGCGCCACCCCAGCGCCGCCGCCACTGGCCTAGCCCCCTGTGACATCATCTTCTAGGGGTGTGACATCATCTTTCCTCACCAAAATCTTTTTCCTGGCCGTTAGAATATTCTCTACCGATGACATTAGCGACGGTCTCATGATGGCCATGCGGCCATCAAATTTTTTGCAGTGGACGGTCGACGGTTGTTTGACCGTCAAATTTTTTCCCATCACTGTGTTTTTCCAGTGAGCTGCTCTTTTTGACCTCCTGTCAGTCTTTTGGCCATAAATTTTGCATAGGGTATCATTCTTTAGAAAACAAAATATCGACAGGAACCTCTTTCCGAGCTAGAGACTATAATGCTATTTTTATTTGCTGATTCAGGCATTTGAGTTCCTGATTTTGGCATCAAAGTAGAGGCTTCAATTTCCTCCATCTCTACATTTGGCATCCAGGTTTTCTCCTTGTTTTTTGTGCTTTCTCTAGTTATTTCTTTGGTGTACGGGGGATAAAATTATACATTGTGGGGGGAGGGTGAATTTTACTTTCTGTAATCTACTTCAGAAAAGACCCTTCTTCTTCTTTTGTCTTCTTCTCTCAATGTTAGACCCCTCTGTGGCTCGACTGACACTACATAACTATCACACCTGGAAAGCACACATGACTAGGTTGCTCATGTCACGTGGATTATGGTCATGTTTGGATGAGAACCAACCTATTTTGTAGTTCCCTTTTGAGGTTCTTCAACACATAAACAAAATGGATGAAGCCATGGGTTTGATTGAACTAAACATCTCCGACGGTCTCCTGTTTCACCTGGATGATTTGACCACTCCTCGGGCCATTTGGGGAAAGTTTGCAGATTTGTTTGGCACAGTGAAAGAGTTTCGGGCACTACAGCTTGATGCAAAGTTGACCACTTTGACTCCTACTAGCTTTCCCACTATTGAGGACTTCTTGATGAAGTTCAAATCTTTGCGTTCAGCTTTGCAAGGATGTGGGAGGAACAAGACAAATGATGAGTGTATCTTCCTGATACTCTCAAAGTTGAGAGGATAGTATCATATCTTTTCTTCCACTTTCTACTCCACACCATGGATGCTTTGGGTTCCAGGCACACCATGCCTTCCTTTGAGACATTCTGTGATCGGTTGACACAGGAACAGGAAAACATCCAACAGATGGATGCTTCTAGCTCTTCAAGCCAAGCATTGGTTGCTCAGTCTTCACAGGGGAAACCAAAACATAAAGCCAAACCAAAGAAAGATTAAGCAGGCAGTGAGTATTCATCCAAACCTACAAAAAAAATTGATTCAAAACCTCTAGCTAACCCTTCAAAGGGTAAATCTTTGTCAAAGTCTGCTGAGTCTACCTCCAAGACTAAGAAGAAATCAATTGAAACCTATAGTTTTTGTGGCAAGGATGGACATCCCATTTCTACATGTTGGAAACGTTTGGAGGCTTTAGAGGAAGCCATGCAGGAGCATCACATTTCTTCTCCTCAATCCACATCCTCCCCTGTAAGGAAACGTCATGCTCTTACTGCACGAGCAATGACTTATGGGCCCACCTAGATTTTAGATTCCAGTGCCTCTCACCATATGACTCACACTCAACAGTTGGTCACCTCACTTGCTCCATGTGCTACTTCACAGATTGTTGTTTGGAACTCATCACATCTCTCAGTTTTGGGTTCTAGTTTTTGTTGCATTGGCTGGGGGTTCTCTTCAGGATGTTCTTGTGGTCCTTGACATCTCAACAAACCTATTGTCCATCTATCAGATTTTCCACTCTGGCTCTGGTAAGATAGTTGAGTTCTCACCAAATGATGTGGTTATTCAGGACTTACATGATTTTGATTTGATTGTAGCTACTGGGAGTGTTGACTCTGCATCTTTCCTATACAGATTTGATGGATTTGAGCCTTCTGATGGTATAGGTTCCTGTCTTATAGCATGTGAAGATTAGTGAGAAAACTTTGGCATGAGCATTTGGGCCATGTCAATTATAGATATCATCAGCAAATGAGCACATAGACACTTGTTCTTGGGCTTCCTTAGATTTCTTGCACTAATGGTGTTTGTCAGGGTTGTGTTCTTGGAAAATGACATAGGGATCCTTTTCCTTA
The DNA here is from genome assembly GCA_018584345.1 of Thuja plicata. Taxonomy (NCBI): domain Eukaryota; kingdom Viridiplantae; phylum Streptophyta; class Pinopsida; order Cupressales; family Cupressaceae; genus Thuja; species Thuja plicata. The sequence goes on along the minus strand of MU224326.1, from coordinate 1,840,645 downwards.
GGGATGAGCTACTCGTGCTTTGGCACCACTGGAGTTGATTCATAGTGACCTCATGTCATTTCCTACTCCTTCTTTTTATGGTGCCAGATATGTGCTTATTTTCATTGATGACTTCTCCAAGTGCACATGGGTGTACTTTCTAAAGTACAAGTCTAATGTCTTTGATTCATTTCGAGTCTTTAAGACATTTATGGAGAAGCAATCTAGTCTTTCTATTCGGTGGATATGCACAAATAATGGGGGGGTATGTGAACCAAGCTTTCAGGGATTTTTGCTCTAAACATGGTCTTCAACATCAGTTTTCAGTTCCCTGCACCCCTTAGCATAATGGTGGCAGAGAGAAAGAACAGAACACTTCAGGAGATGACTAATTGTATGATTCATTCCAGGTCCATGGATTCATCTTTTTGGGCAGAGGTAGTCAATTGTGCCAACTATATTCAGAATTAGATGCCTCACAAGGTAGTTCAACATATGACTCCTGAGGAGGCTTGGTCTCATGTCAAGCCTGATGTATCTTCATTCTAAGTTTTTGGTAGTGAAGCATGGGAATTTGTACCTGCTGCTCAGAGGAGAGCAATGGAGCGAAAGAGCCAACACCTCTTTTTTGTTGGCTACTGCAAGGATGTTAAGGCGTACAGGTTGTTTGATCCTGATTCTAGAGAGGTCCTATTTTGATGGGATGTCCAGTTTGATGAGAGCCTTCTTGCAGTAGATACCCTACTTCCAGAGTCTAATTCACATAACACTACTCCCTCATCCCTTCCAGATTCTTTTCAGGATGATGAGGATGATGATCTTGGTGATCCCCATTTACCTCCACCACAGGATCCTCTACAAATGCCTAAATGGGCTCATGTTACAGTTGAGGTTGCAGTATCTCTGGCTGGTGACCCTTCATCTTCTTGTCGCACCCAGTCTCATGTTGTGGGTTCTATCCTTCTGAGTCATGCTATTTGTGGTGATCCTCATGTAGAAGTTGAGAAATCCAACTTCACAGCTTGCCAAGAACACCTGCATGCAAAATACCTGTTGCAAAGAATGAAGCAAACGACAGAAAAAGCAGAAACCCTTCTGTGCTCAAAAAGTGAGGGCTCCAATGTATTCAAAGAGTATGCAAAAAACAAATACAAGAATTCAACCTTAAACGTGAATGAAACCTTAAAAAGGGAAAAAAGCTAACCTAAGAGAAAACTTAAGTGAAAAATAGAGTACGACTGACTTAATAATTAATATCAACATGATATAATTAATAAGCGAAGATAACTATGTACTCTAACACCCCCCGTTAAGCGAAGCTCGGGAGGTAAGCAAACCTAGCACAGCTATGAAAGCAGGAAAAGAGGGTCCCAACAACAAGGCCTGATCAGGTACCCAAACAAGGAAATCTCTGTAAACCGAAGACAAAGGAGAAAACCCAGTGGGAAAAACTCCTCTCCAAAAAGAGATATAAAAGCAAGCAAAAGACAAAGGATGACTTCAAGAGACTCTCTCAAAGCCATGAGTATAATGCATGCTACTAAACTCGCCGTGAGAGACGGTCAAGGATCCAAAGCCCCCCCAGAATGAAAGAACCCCTGGATCAATGAACAAACCACCATGACTCCAAGACAAAGGAGTGAAAGAAAGTGAGCACTGAAGAGGTGACCTTGAAAGATGAGGTGTCACTGGAAGGCCAAGCTGATGCTCAAATGAGAAGACACAAGGATCCTGAAATGGAATCCCCAATGCAAGTGGTATGACAGGTGTGTTGACACTAGCATGAGAGAGGAGATGAGTGTCCTCTGTAGAATCCTCAACAACTGCACCTGGTGGCTCGATGAATGGAGCTGGAGGGTCTGACAGTGTTGAAGAAGAGTCCTGTTGAAGAGAAAGAACCTCAATAAGATGTGGTGTGGCAGTCACAACAGTGGTCTCAGGAACAACATAGAGGTTTAAGTGACCTGACTGCACCACATGATGCTCTCACGGAAGAGGATAGCTGTGCTCCGATGATGGAGATAGTGGACCAAAGTGTGAAAAGGTGTAGAGACGGGTGGAATGATCAACTGTCCCTGTAGCAAGAATGCCACTTGTCGCACTATCCCGAATGAAGACTAAATCTGGCACGAACTCAACTGTCTTCCCTAATCCACTGTGTGTAATCTGGTAAATCAAGAGAAGGTTTACAGACAAAGATGGAACATACAATACATCATTGAATGTGCCATCCTGAATGCGTACATAACCTTTCCCGCAGACTGGCATAACAGTGTTATTCCCCATGAGAATGTGGGGAATAGGAGAAGTCTCAATAGAAGAGAAGATCTCCAGAGAAGATGCCATATGGTGAGAAGCACCTGAATCAAGTATCCAAGGGACCTGTGAAGGGGATGCAACGGAAGCCCGTAATGCATGACCCTGTCCAAAATCCTGTCCAGATGTCGAAGATGAGGCAGAAGACTGAAAAGCAGACCCCTGTGAGGTGGAAGAGGATGGAGAGGAAATAGTGCTCTTCTGAAGGAGAGCTTGCAAATTGCAATCTGTTTCTCATAGCCATCAAATCTCTTTTGAAAACACTGTGACTCATCATGGGGCCCCTTCTAACAATAGGAACAAGTAAGGTTCCGAGTCTTCTGTTTCTCCTTCTTAGAAGAAGATGATGGGCCAGTAGAGTGCTAAGAAGAGGAATCAGATATTTGCTTCGGCTTCTGTGTATCTCGAGATGACTTGGCAAGCATAGCTATGAAAGCAGGAAATGATTCCCTGGGAACAAGGCTTGATCAGGTACCCAATACAAGGAAATCTTTGTAAACCAGAGATAGAAGAAAACCCAGTGGGAAAAACCCCTCTCCAAAAAGAGATAGAAAAATGCAAAAAAGAAATGGCTCAAGAGACTCTCTCAAGACCATAAGTACAATCAGCCCCCCCATGAGAGGGGGATGAGACACCAAAGTCCCCCCAGAATGAAGAAACTCTTGTCACAATGGTAGATGCCTGATGTAGAATCCAAAAGGAGATCCTGAAGCGGCAAATGATACTCCTCCCCTTGGGAAGAAATGAATCCAAAGGATGATGTCGAAGAAACCCTATGAAGAGTGATGAACCAATCTGTCTTAGGATGTGTGCCATGATCGGATGCTAAAGAATCTCTTTGTCTGAATTGAAACAAATGATGCCAAATCCAAACTGATGTGGAGAATCCTTAAATGCAACCATAGAATGCACAGATAATGGTGGGCAAACAGTGATAACTTGACTATCAAGGTAGAGGAGATGAATGTCCTCAAAATAATCCTCCAAATCTGCAGTATAAGACTCAACAAACAAGAAAGATATGTCTGCAACATAAGAGTCCAAAGTATCTAGGTCTGGAAGATGTATGATTTTCTACTGCATAAAATCAAGAGCAATAGGAGATGCTGATAAAGTCTCAGTCTGAAGAGTGGGAACTGTGAGACAAGCCTCTGATCCATCGTAACATGTAAGGGTGTCTAAATACTCAAGATCCTCTAAAGTATCATGATCAAAGGGTGTATTCTCTCTCCAAGAAATGGGTATGAGACAATCTGAAGTAGGATCCTCTGGGAATGGAGAGAGATTAGGGTCTCCATAGATCTCCCAAAGATGTTTCCAAAGTGGGTGAGGATAATCAATGTCCGATATAGCCAACACAGTGTCATGATCAACACTAGACACTATAAGTCCTACTATGTGATCTCTAATAATATCCCATGCTAATTTTCCCTCTGAAGTGGTTGGTTCAGGTATGAGATCATAAAAATAAGGCAAAATATTAAGCCACCTACAATGTGTAAGTATACCCTTTTCCCATGACTCATAATTACCCCGTTCTAGAATAACAATAGAAGGGTGAGAAGAAAAACCCATGATAACTCTTCACATGAAACAAATTGAGTGCTGAAAAACATAAGTTCTGACTTTGACTGGAAAAAAAGATATCAAAAAATCAAAACTATAAAATCAAACCTACATAATGAAATAGAGCTCAAAAAGAGATTTTCGACAATATAAGGAAGTCAAAAATCTGATACCGTATGCTCAAGATATGGCCAAAATACCAAAAGTGCTCAAAACTACCCCAAAGAAGGTTTGAGAGAAAACCCTAGTGGTTAGGTTAACCGCTAGAGGTTAACCACTAGCAGTTAACTGACGGCGGTGCCCATTTACAAAGAAGCATTGATTTTTAACACTACATGTGTTAGTTTTTAATGCAAAAATCAATTAAAAATTGATTTTTTTATTTTTCACCTCGAAATTTGAGCCTTAGAGAGAATTTTTTTCCTAGAGGCTACTGTGGCCAAAAATAGCAAAATTTATATGAAAATTGACTCTCCCAGGCCTTCTGAGTGCAATGGTGGTGTCCGTTTTTGCTAAATGTGCTTTAGAAAAAAGTGTCTCTTCTAGATTGAAGAAGAAACCCTAAAAAAGTTGTGGTTTTTGCCCTCGAAACACTGCTTCACAAACACCAGACCAGACATCAATAGTGTGGCTCTAATACCATGTAGAAGTTGAGAAATCCAACTTCACAGCTTGCTAAGAACACCTGCATGCAAAATACCTGTTGCAAAGAATGAAGCAAACGATAGAAAAAGTAGTAACCCTTCTGTGCTCAAAAAGTGTGAGCTCCAATGTATTCGAAGAGTATGCAAAAAACAAATACAAGCATTCAACCTTAAAGGTGAATGAAACCCTAAAAAGGGAAAAAAGATAACCTAAGAGAAAGCTTAAGTGAAAAATAGAGTATGAATGACTTAATAATTAATATCAACATGATATAATTAATAAGCGAAGATAACTATGTACTCTAACACCTCAGACATTTTTAGCAGTGACAGGACATCCTGAGTGGGACTGTGCTATGGAGGAGGAGTATTCTTCTTTGATGAAGAATCATACTTGGGACCTTTGTTCTCTTGCTAAGGGAAGAAAGTTAGTGTGATACAAGTGGTTGTATCATACTAAGTTTGTTGTTGATGGTTCTATTGATAAGTACAAGGCACGTCTTGTTGCAAAGGGTTTTTCACAGGTTGAGGGTATTAATTACACTGAGACATTTTCCCTTGTCACCAAGATGAACTCTATTCACCTTGTCTTATCCCTTGTAGCTTCTCAGGGATGGCCCATTTTTTAGATGGATGTGAAGAGTGCATTCTTGCACAATGATCTTAATGAGGAGATTTACATGGAGTAGCCTCAGGGATTTTTGCAGGATTCCTCCTTGGTTTGAAGACTTTGATGTTCTTTGTATGGTCTCAAATAGGCCCCTTGAGCTTGGTATGAGAAGATGGACTCTTTTCTTCTTTCTACAGGATTCACACACTACCATTCCGATCCTACAGTCTACATTCAGTGTCTTGAGGATGAGGTTTTGATCCTTGTGCTATATATTGATGATCTTCTCATCACCAATAGCTCATCTTCTATGATTCAGGATGTTCAATGCACATTGATAGAGCAGTTTGAGATGACTGGTCTTGGTCCGTTACACTACTTTCTCAGTTTGTAGATTGTTCAGTCCTCTGCTGGGATCTTCATTTACCAGCAGAAGTATGCTCTTGACATGCTTTGGCGCTTTGACATGCTTGCTTGCAAGCTTGCTCCCACACCTTTTTAGTCAGGTGTTACCTTGTCTACCTCTTGCATTTTGCCTTCAGTGGATCCTACATTGTATCAACAGTTGGTTGGTAGTTTGTTGTATCTGACACACACTCGTCTTGATCTTTCCTATGTAGTTGGTCTTATCTCTCGATTTTCACATGAGCCTCATGAGAGTCATTGGAAAGCTTCCAAGCGCATTTTGAGATACATTCAGGGAACTATTTTGTATGGCATTCATTACACATTAGGGGCTCCTCACATTGTTGGCTTCATTGACTCAGATTGGGCTGGTGATTTTGATGATCGGAAGTCTACTTCTAGCTTTGTTTTTTGCCTTGGCTCTGGTCCTATCACATGGTCGTGCAAGAAGTAGAATGCTCGCACACTTTCATATATAGAGGCTGAGTACAGAGCTGCAGTGCATGATAGTTAGGAGATTTTATGGCTTCGGCAGTTGATGACTGAGTTTGGTTTTCCCCCTGATCGTCCCACTATTCTATGGTGCGATAATTAGAGTGCTATTCACATTTCTCACAACCCGGTGGAGCATCAATGCACTAAACACATTGAGCTTCATATGCATTTCATTCATCAGCAGATTCAAGATGGTGTTCTCACTTTGGAGTACATTCCCACTGACGCACAGGTTGCTGACATCTTCACTAAACCTTTTGCAGCTTCACGCTATCTGCAGTTGCATTCTATGCTTGGGGTGACAGAAGTTGTCCTTGGGGGGTATTCTTGAGGCCTGCCTTCCTTCATGTTTTTTTCAGCATGTTTCTTCTATCTCTTTTTGGAGAGGGGTTTTTCCCACTGGGTTTTATCATTTGTCTCTAGTTTACAAAGATTTCCTTGTATTGGGTACCTGATCAGGCCTTATTGCCAGGACCCATTTTCCTGCTTTCATAACTGTGCTAGGTTAGCTTACCTCCTGAGCTTCGCTTAAGGGGGGGTGTTAGAGTAATCATATTTCTACACTTATTAATTATATCACATCAGTTTAATTAATTAAGTTGTTTATTACTCTATTTACTTAAGCTATCTCTTAGGTCCATTATAATTAATATTTATATTAATTATTAATGCACAACCTAGCTTTTACCTTTTAGGGTTTCGTTCACCTTATAGGTTGAACTTGTAATTATTTGTTCATTATCTTGGAATACAATTTTCTCTCACACCGCTTGAGATTTTCCAAGCTCTGCTTTTTTATCTCTTTGGCTTCTCTCCTGTAACAGGTCATTTGCATGCAGGTGTTCTTGGCGAACTATGGATTTGTCTGTCTCAAATCCTACAGAAAACACCCAAGCCTTGGGGGAATGGAAATGGGGTCTTTGCATAATATTTTACTTTGTGTTAGAGAGATGTAAATACTGGCAATGAGTTTTAACCTCTTGCCCTAGGCGAGCTTGTTCATAGCCCGACTAGAGAAACAAGAGAAGCAAAGAGTTAAACTTGCAGGAGTGGATTGAAATAACCAATCCAATACCTTGGTGGTGTCTACAAGATCCTTATAGAGCTTGGTAACTCATCGTAAGGAGTCTTGAATATTTTTGGATGGATTTTGAACACAATATGCTCAGAATGGTTCATATCTTAGAAAATTGGCATAGTTAGGGTTTGGTGTTGTACAAGAGGTGTTAGAGCCCTGGACCAAGAAAATATTTTTTGTTTACCCAAAGGGTGTCTGGATCACACATTGGTTCAGAAGGTTGTGTGGAAGTTTTGAGAAAAAAGCCAAAAGCCTACAAAATAGGGCTAATATAGACCTAAAAGCTTGTAGCCATGTTTTATAGGAAGATTGGGTAGCGATGGAGGAATGAAACCTAAATCTTTATTGAGGTTGCATTTTTTGACACAAATGAGTCAAGAACATACCCTAGACTCTTGCAAGGTCATGCTGAAGGGGTTTGTGTGAGAAGTGTGAGTTTACCCTGTTGAGCTCAGTTCAAGGATTGAGTAGTTGTGAACTTGTAATTGGTATGAAGGTTGAAGAGTGGGTTAGGAGTTTGGTAAGAGCCCTCCTAAGATCATAGGTGACCAAGGAAACCATAGAAAGTCCTAGAATGACTTGTGGTTGAACTAGTTATTTTTTCAAGTAACAACAACCTCCCTATCATATTGGTATCAGAGCCCTAAAAAGATTTGGGCTGGGAAAGTGAGTTGTATGTCAGACATGGAATCAATAGGAGAATCCAATATGGTGACTAATGCAAAATTATCCAAGAAGGTTGATGATCAAGAGCTGGACAATAGATTGCTCAGAGAAAGGATAGCCCAATTGGAACAAAAATTGGGTGAAGTAGAAGTGAAGTCAAAAGAAGTCAGTGGAAAGATAGATGATCAAGGAAGAAAGGGCAAAGAAGTGGTAGCTAAAGGTAAGGTCCCTGAGCCCGACTTTATCATTCAAGAAGAGCCCTTCCTAAAAGCCTTGAAGGCTATGAGTGGAAAATCTCTAGAGGGAATTCCTCTTTTCAGTGGAAATATGGAGTCATAGTTAGTAATGGAATGGATTGAGGTGCTGGAGAACCACTTTGAATCTGATGGTGTGAGTGAAGCTCAAAGAGTCAGAGTAGGCAAATCAAGATTAAGGGGAGATGCCTTAACTTGGTGGAAGTTCATTCAAGGAGAGAGGGAGATATAAGGTAAGATTCCTATAACCAATTGGAAAGGAATGGTTACAAAAATCAAGGAAGACTATATGCCAAAGGATTATGAAATCCAAATGCACAAGAAAAGACCAAATTTGAGATAGAGGGAACTTGATGTGAACTCTTACACTTAGGAGTTTCAAAAATTGTGTCTAAGGTCTAAAGTCCAAGAAGACGAAAGTATTAGAGTGGCCAAATATCTCAATGGATTAAGATGGAACATCCAAGAAGAATTAAGTTTTCTAAGCCCCACTACCCTCCACAAAGCGTTACCAATTATCACTTAAAGTGGAAGAGAAAGGAAAGAAGAAACAAGAAGCATGAAATAGAGGTAGGGACAGAGGAAGAGACAATAAAGGCCATAGGAGTGGATTTGGTGGCATAAACATGGACCAGAGGACCCAAGGAGAATCTAAAATCATAGAGCAAAGTTGTGAAACAAGTGGCAGAGGGAGTTATGGTTGAGGAAGAGGTCTTGGAAGCAGCAATAGTAGAGGTAGATCTAGTGGAGGAAGATGAACTTACTTTAATAATATGGAGTGTTATCACTGTCATCAACTAGGACACCCGACCTATAGATGCCCTGAAAATAACTCTTCATCTCAAGGAGATAGGAGAGTTAATTATGTCCAAGAGGAGACTAGTAGTGTCAAGTATCTTGAGATCAATCTTGATTTAGAAAGTGGGGATAACTTAATAGTTAGAAGATCCTAATCAAAGATCATGTCAGAGAGGAACCAAAATAAAGGAGATCTTTATTTAAGGTGAAGTGAAAAATCTTGGGCAAAGTTTGCAGAGTAATTATAGACTCTGGCTCTACTGATAATATCATTTCAGAGGAAGCAACTGATAAGCTAAAGTTGACTAGGATACCTCATACTAGTCCATATAGAGTTACATGGCTTAATAAGGGGCAACATGTGCTGGTGAATGAACAAGCATGGGTAGAGTTTTCTATAGGTGGCTATAAGGATAAGATTCTTTGTGATGTCTTACCCATGGATGCTTTCCATCTACTATTAGGAATACCATGACAGTTTGACAGAAAAGCTATCCATGATGGTGAAAAGAACTCCTATTCGTTTCAAAAGAATGGAGCTACCTATAAGATTCAATCCTTGGTGGATGAAGGAGAGAATAAAACTAGTGGACCTAATGTCTTGGTAGTTGGTGGAAAGGAATTCTCAAGTGATCTCAAGGGGGAAGATGGAGAGTGCTTTTCTATTATGATGAAGCCTAAAGAAGAACATGAAGTTGAAAAAGCACCTTTGCCTAAAGAAGTACAACAACTATTGGAATAATTCAAAGACGTTGTCAGTGATGGATCACCTGCAATTTTACCACTATAGAGGATAGTAAGTCACCAAATTGAATTCATTCTAGTGTTATCATTGCCAAATACAGCTAATTATAAAATGACTCCTGAATATAATAAGGGGATAGAAATACAAGTACAAGAGTTACTTAATCAAGGTCTAGTGAAGAAGAGCATAAGCCCTTGTGCAGTTCCATTGGTATTAGCATCCAAAAAAGGAGGTAAGTGGAGACTATGTACTAACTCCAGAGAAATCAATAGAGTAACAATTAGATATAGGTTCCCAATTCCTAGGATTGAGGATCTAATGGACTGTCTTGGAGGAGCTCAATATTTTACCAAGTTGGATCTCAAGAGTGGTTACCACCAAATCCGAATTAAGGAGGGTGATGAATGGAAGAAATCCTTCAAAAGCACAGAAGGTTTATATGAATGGATTGTCATGCCATTTGGGCTTAGTAATGCCCTTAACACATTTATAAGGTTGATGAATGAAGTTCTAAAGGATTACATGGGAAGGTATGTTGTAGTCTACCTTGATGATATACTCATATTCAAAAAGACCAAAGCAGATTATCTTGAGCACCTAGAGATTGTGTTGAGGAGATTTCATGAAGAGTTGTTAGCGATTAAATTGGAGAAATGTAAATTCTTGAAGCAAGAATTGGTCTACCTTGGATTTGTGGTCTCACAAGGAACTTTGAAGATGGATCCTAGCAAAGTGGAAGCTATACTCAACTGGCCCACTCCTACATCTGGTACAGAGGTAAGAAGTTTTCATGGGCTTGCCCAATTTTATAGGAAATTCATTAGAGGTTTTAGTGTCATTTATGCCCTAGTCCTAGATACTATTAAGGGTAGGTTGAAAACTAAATTTAGGTGGACAAAGGAGGCAGATAAGGGGTTTGAAGTGTTGAAACAAAAAGTAGCCACCCAATCTATCCTTGTTATTCCTAGTTTTGACAAACTATTCACCATAGAGTGTGATGCAAGTAGTATAGCAGTAGGGGCTATTCTGAGTCAAGAGGGAAGACCAATAGCTTTCTATAGTGAAAAATTGAATGAGGTCCAAGATGAGGTATTCCTCATATGACCCAAAACTCTATGCCCTAGTACAAGCCCTTTGGAAATTGAGGCATTATCTCCTATCCAAGGAATTTGTGGTGTTCACTGATAACCAAGCCTTAAGTTATATTAATTCCCAAGACAAGCTAAGCAATATTCATATTAAGTGGATGGAGTTATTACAAGAATATACCTTTACCATCAAGCATAAGAAGGGTCAAATGAACAAGGTGGCTGATGCCTTGAGCATGAGGTTTCTCACTATACAAGAAGTGCAATTGCAGAGTATATGAGTGGAAAGTTTTAGAGACCTCTATAAGGAGGATGAAGAAATTGTTGAGGCATATAAGGTGTGTAGTGAATTCAATAACCATCTCCAAAGTCAATTTGCACAATATACTTTACAAAATGGTCTTTTTTTCAAGGGTGGTCAATTGTGTGTACCAAAGGGATCCATGAGGGAAATATCATTCAAGAAAAGCATAATGATAGTCTTAGTGGACATTTTGGTCTGAATAAGACACTTGAGTTAGTCTAGAGATTTTAATCCTAGCCTAGGATGCATAAGGATGTTCTAGGAAGTATGTAGAATAATGTATTATTTGTAAAAAAGCAAAAGGTACTACTTCTAATACTGGTCTTTATCAACCCTTACCGATTCCCAATAGACCATGGGAATGCATAAGCATGGATTTCATTGTTGGTTTACCAAGGAATAACACTGGGTTGGATAGCATCTATGTAGTTGTTGACAGATTAAGTAAAATGAGCCACTTTATTCCTTGCAAGACAACACATGATGCTAGCTACATTGCACATTTGTTCTTCAGAGAAGTAGTGAGGATCCATGGAGCATAGTCTCAGATAGGGATGTTAAATTCATGGACCATTTTTGGAAGATAATGTGGAAAATATTGGGAACTAACCTTTCATTTGGATCTTCTTATCACCCTCAGACCAATGGCCAAACATACATCATTAATAGAATCTTGGGTAACCTTTTGAGGTGTTTGACAAAAGAGTATGGACAGGTATGCGATCAAATGCTACCACAGGTAGAGTGCCTATAATGACAGTGTGAACATAACTACTGGGAAAGCTCCTTTTCTATTGTTTATGGGATTCATCCTAGGGGTGATTGTTAGTAATAAATGAAAGGGGGGGTGAATCAGTAGCCTCAAAAATTAATCCTTAAATCAACCCTTTAAACTTAGTACTACTTTAAGCCTCTAGTTATACTCAGTCCTACAAGATGAATGCCTTGAAATAGTTATAAAAAATTGCTACTTGTCAGAATAGTTTGTAAAACCTTCTTTTGTATGTTTACCGATAAGCAGTCTTCTATTTACCGAAACACAATAAATAACTAGTGTATATCGATCAATCCATAATAGCTTATGTGAAATGCAAAACAGTAAAGTAATGAAACATAAACACATAACAAATGGATTTTTAATGTGGAAACCCTGTTAAGGGAAAAACCGTTGGGACCGGTACCCCAAATGTTCACTCTTTTGAAGTGAGCTCGGTTAAGAGCCAACCCTGTTAAAGGTTACAAACACATTGTTAGGTGTGACCTTTTTAGATGATTTAAAAGATAGTTTGTCACTTAGTATCTGGCATCTAATGCTACCATCCTTGATCAAACACTCACTTGGCATGTCAATAGGTATTGGGCATATCCAATGCTACTTTCTATGATCAAACTTTTTGATACTCCTTGGGATGTATCTCAATTACAAAGACTTTTAAGTCCTCCTCGGTAAAGAGACTTGATGCTTCAATGGTTAAACTGAAACAATAAAGTGATCTGTTCACACATACAACTTGAATTGTATATTTTCAGATCTATTGTAAGTGCATTACCTCTCTGATCAATATAATCATGTACACCTCCTTTTGTGATTCGTGATTCCAAAGCTTTCCAAAGGCGAGGGTTAGTAGCAAAGGTTTTACAAATGATATAAATCAAGCACACAAGAACTACTAAAATGAATAACTTGAAACGTAACCAATAAAATGTACAAGCACAAGAAAGGAAAACAAATGAATGCAAACCCTGAAGTGCTTGAAGCTTCTATTGTCTCTCTCTACTCCTTCTAAAATGATGTTCTTGATGCTCAGTATTGGTGTGTGCAGCGTCTATGACTTGAGAAGTGTCGATAATTTGATACTTGAAATGTGTGTGTGATCGCAAGATGGTTTGAATGCTAGAACCAGATTGACATAGTAATGGCGCACGAGAGCTTGAAATCCTGGATCCTTCAAATGGTTATGAAGGTTTTATTATATAGGAATTGGGGATGAAATGAATGGTTGAGATCAATCCCAGAGATAGGGAGATAAACGGTTGAGATTAAAAGGAACTGGAGAAGCCATCAGTAAACTCCACCTCTTTAATTGGTAAAGAGGAGATAGAGTTTGGTTGACTGAAGAGCTAATTGTGAGTTACCTTTTTGATCTGAAGAGGTGGGTGAAGTTACCCATGTGGACTGGAGAGATGGGTGGAGTAACCCATGTGATCTGATTGGAGTTATCTCTTTGAAGATAAATGAATATTTAATTCATTTGCTTTAATTGATGAAATTAAATTAAATTAATTGAAATTAACTAATTTGGAAGAATTTAATTATTAGGTTTAAATATTTGAATTTAAAAAATAGGAAATTGAATTTAATTAATTAATTAGGGTAATTAATCAATTAAGGTTAATTAATTAAATAAAATTAATTATTTAATTAATTTTGGGAGTTTGATTAGAGGATTTGGGGAATGAATTTAGAGGAAAATAGATGATTAATTAATGATTAAAAACCATCAATTAATAGATGAAAATTAGTGTTTTTAATGTAAAGTCGCAAGCCTGTCCATTTTTGGGTGTCTACATTTGCCCCTCTTTGATGCGATGTGACTTGTCACAGTGTGTCAAAGATTCTTTGATTTTGATTCTGCCCCAGCTTGCCCGGACGATAGTAAGTGTATTTATGCCCCCTCAACAAATTTGAGCGAAAAGTCACAACATGAGCTTTAATTTGTTGAAACCGCAATTTTTGAATCTAGGTAGCTGACTGATTTGTAAAATGCCTTATATTGCCCCTGATATTGAGTGTGGAAGTTTTCGGGGACCGTGAAGAAAAAATTGGACCTCCTTGTAAAATTAGAGTTTCTGAAAATCCCTATAAGTAGCCAAGAGGGCCATTCATTTGTCACATTGTGATCTTGGAGCTCTTGATATCTTGGTGAGTTTTGCTTTAGTTTTATGTCCTTTTCCTCCTGTTTTCATGCGATGGTGGGCCTTCCTAGTGTGACACATATATCCGACCGAGTCCGGACCTATCAGAGACTAGTTGGCGCAGGACTTTCGGTGACTTTTATCGCTTTGAGTGTCATTAATGCCCTCATTTATTGCTTTGAAATTTTTTAGCTTTCTAATTTTTTGCCTGTTGTGCCGCAATCTTCTACGATTTTGCCGCAATTTCCGGTTTAGTGCCGCAAATGATAAAAGTGTCGCAATCGTCCTGTTTTATTTCTGCATTTTCTCTTTGTGTTCTGCATTTGATTGAAATATTTTGCAATCGCATAAGTTTACCACTTTTATAGGTTTTATTACTGCAATCATTTTTTTTAGAACTATCTGCCTGATTTCTTTATATTCTGGCTTCTGATGCTTTCCTGTATGACTGATACTGATGTTTTTTTGATTTATTTCTATGTATAGTTCACCGGGCAGATTCTGAACTGTCGAGAGTCGAGACCAGCGGGTCTTGTTTATAGGTTCCAGCTCTCGGAGGATGAGAGGTCAGTACTTAGGGACCTAAGATTGTATTGGATTTGCTATATGCCAGAGATCATGACCAACAGAGGTCTGATATCTGCTCTTGTAGAGCATTAGCATTCTGAGACATGCACTTTTTAGTTACCCACTGGTGAGTGTACTGTCACATTGGAGGATGTGTACCACATCCTCCAGCTTCAGATCCAGGGTGCGCTTGTTGAGTATGCCACCCGATCTGGTATTGTTTCTTTGACATAACTTTCTAGATTGCCCCAGGATCAGCTTGGGTTGTCTAGTGCTTATGACATTCCATGGTCTAGATTTGGTTTGGGCCTCAACAGACTATCTACCTTACTAGGCAGCCTGATTTGTGGCATCTTATGCCCCGATCATTGGCAGCATGGATTTTCTGTCAGTTTTGGTACTGTGCTTCAGAGTATGGTCAGGGACCATACTATTTATGCTTGGGGGCCTTGCATGTTGGCTCACATGCACTTTCATATGTTCTATGTGGCTTACCTTAATGGTAAGTCCCTCAGGTGTGGTGCGACCCTCCTTCAGATATGGGCATGGGAGCACATAGCTATTTTTTGCCCTGTTGGTATGCGTGCTTTTCCAGCTGATAGGCCTTATGTGTATATGTATGATGGAGCCATTGTGTAGACCCACATGGGTCATTTGATGTATTGGCGCCAACAGCTGGATATGATTCCTTACTTCATATGGAGGCCCTATAGAGATTGCCTTGTTTGGGATGGAGAGGACATCCATCTTCCCTTCTGTCATCAGTGGAGATATCTTATTGGATGTGTTACTGGCCATGTTCATATGATTGACTTTCACAACACCGACAGGGTGTTGTGTCAGTTTGGTGAGCGTCAGGACGTGTTTGATTCATATGCATATTTTGCTCGTAGGTCGAGGGACTCTACCGTCTGGGGTGGTGTAGTATCACTTGATGCTTCCCATACTAAGTTTGTAGGTTTACTTCCTGTTGCATAGACATGACGTTCGGCTACTATAGATGCAGGTTTGTCTTGTTTTTTGATTGTTTATGTAATTTCCTTACTACTGTCTGATACTTGGTTATCTGCTTTGTTATATCCTTGTCTTTCTCTATTGTGGTACTGATACTTGAATTTGATCTTTTGTAGGCACCACACCATAGTATGATGCTCATTGGGTGTAGGCTCAGCCAGTTGCACTGATAGATGTCTCTCATCCTATTGCTAGGACTATTATGAGGAGGGCTTAATGGGTACGACGAGGCAGGGGAGTTTGGGATGGAGGGAGGGATGGTGGTCAAGCTGGAGGTAGATTTGGGGGTCATGGTGGAGGTAGGGATGGGGGGAGAGATGGAGGATGGGA
>MU224326.1:1806307-1824703 GCA_018584345.1 Thuja plicata | reverse complement strand
TGAGAGTTGGCTTGAGCACTATTTTAGAGGATGAGGAGGCAATGGAGGAGGAGGCACCCCAGTTGGTGTGGAGAGTACGCCGGTGGACTAGTGTTGTTTTGGCTCCGAGAGAGGAGGACAGGGTAGTGATTAAGGATGTGGATGTTGAGATTGGGGATATAGATGTGGAGGCTCTAGATGAGCAAAGTGCAAGGACTAGTTCCTCGACTGGTAGTGGCAGTACTGGCAGCAGTACGGGGGAGAGCTCAGATAGTGATGGTGATGGATTGGGGGACAGGGCCGAGGAGGGAGATATGAATGTGGCCATGGGTGGTATGGAGGTTTGGGGATAGGGCCGAGGAGGGAGATATGGATGTGGCCATGGGTAGTATGGAGGTTTATCCCTTAGAGCTGGAGTGGCTTATGCAGTAGGTATAGGATCTCTAGGCTAGACTTGCTTCTACTGATGCCCGTGCTACAATATTGGAGGCCTGGATTACAGCGACCGAGTCTAGAGAGAAACAGGCTTGAGCAGAGGTTCGGTCATTTATTGATAGTGTACAGGATGCGTCTCACTGAGATGTCCTTGACCGATACTATAGATCTGGGCGTGATGCCCAGAGAGGGATCGAGTACTGGAAGTGCCATTGTGAGGGTGCAATTCCTACAAAGAAGAGGGTGCCCAATTACACAGCTTCCCAGAGATCAAGCAGGGCCCAACGATCACAGAGCAGCGGTATTAGAGCTCCTGGTTCATCACAAAGACCAGCTTCTAATATGCCACCCCCTCATCCACCTCCTGGCGAGGGTGGGGGTAGCACATGTTGATCCCATTATATATCATGTACCATTTTTTTAGTGATTTCATTTGATATACTCTGAGTAGTATCCATTTTTGTATCCCGACACACTGATATTTATTGTTATATATATGTTGATTATCTTCCTTTGTTCAGACTTGTGACCATTCATTATACTCAAATAGTTTGATTTATATGAGATGCAGCTAGTGTGTTTGATATGATGTGCATTGGTTTACTTGCTATATGTATGATTCTACATGATTTGGTGGTTTAGATGATGATATGTATATGAAATATGATTCTATAATGCAGACTCGTAGATGGATGATTTACTTTTCCTATGATTTTGACATGTTCATGCAGTATGGTGAAAATGAAATGCATGTTTATATGAGATGCTTATGGATGCATGTGATTTTATGATTTATCATGTTTGCAACTACTATGTTTTTTTCATTTTCTGATGCACTTAAATGGAATGAATGCAATCTATTATGCACAAAATATCTGAGTAATGCATGTGTTAATTAGAAAGAAGTTAGTTTGGATAGATGTTCTTTGAGATTGATCTAATTGAATGGAATGATAGAAAGGATTTTTTTTTCTTTTTTGATAGATATGATTTGATAGAAAGGATGAGTATCCCAAGTCGATGCCCCTATTTCCAATATTTGTCATCATTGCATCTTTTTTTTGTATTTTCTATAATTCCAAAGAGAGGCCAATGTATCCAGATCACATACAACTTGGATACCACCATGACATCTTGATAGCGGAAGGAGTAGAGAGATTGAATAGAAAGAGAACCTAGTGCACCCAAATATTGACCATCTGAGTTCAACTATGTTCCCTGTTTGAAAAGAAAGAGAGCCAAAAGCACCCAGATATTGACCATCTGGATACCGCTTTATCCTCTGAAAAAACTTGAAACAAAGAAACCAAGATAGAACTCCTATGCACCCAGAGTCCATCTGGATAACACCAC
The DNA here is from genome assembly GCA_018584345.1 of Thuja plicata. Classification (NCBI taxonomy): domain Eukaryota; kingdom Viridiplantae; phylum Streptophyta; class Pinopsida; order Cupressales; family Cupressaceae; genus Thuja; species Thuja plicata. Next base: position 1,822,936 of record MU224326.1, on the reverse strand, counting down.
GAGCTCTTGATTCCAAAAAGGGAAAGCCAAAGCAAACAAGATAGAACTCCTATGCCCCTAGAGTCCATCTGGATAGCATCGTGAGCTCTTGATTGCAACATAAAAGAAAAGACCATAGAAACCAAGATAGAACTCCAACACACTCAGAGTCCATCTGAATAGCGTTGTGAGCTCTTGATTCTATAAACCAAACAAGAAAAATAAAAGAGAAGGAATGTCCAATTCTTTCCCAGGTTTAAGCTCAGATCGTGGAACTACGCGGCTTCCAGATAAGTGACAACGCCTACCGCATTTATCCTAAATCATCATGGCCCTGAAATTGAAGTGAACATGCAACAAACAACAATCAAAGAAAATAAGTCATGATCTATCATAGCTACTCTCCTCACATGGTGGATCCTATTGTAGCATAAGAACATAACCGCGAAATATAGACTGACATCTGACTGACTAACTGACCTAGTCAGCATTTTTGGGTGGTTCCTTGATGCAGTTGGATTCTCTTGATTGGCTCAAATCTTTGATAGGCTTGATTGGCTTGATTGCTTGAGTGTGTCTGGTTTTAGTAATAGATTACTCATATAAGACTGACCTATCTGGTTTGAGCGTATCCATCACTATGTAAGATGATTGATATGATTTGATTGATTGATTGTGATCATGTTGGCAGCTGATCAAGCTGTGTCAGAATGGCCCCATGCTGGTTTGAAAATCTCATGATTGTGACAATTGATAGCTTGGCTTGGTCGCCAGTTGCTTGCTGATTGGTTTGATAGATTGATAAAGTTATGTCAGATGAGCCCCATGCTGATTGCAAAGCTCATGATTGTGACATTTTGATTGACTGGGCATGATCACCCTTTTCTCTCTTGATAATCGAGTTGGTTTTATTGCTTGGGATTTTGCAATTTTTTGAATGTTTTTGATGAAGATTGATTTTCTCAGAACATTTTGATCTTCTTAGGATTTTTTATGCGTTTTCTGATTTTTAGGGATTTTTTTCAAAACATTTTGAATCGCCCCCTAGTCTGGTGGACCAGTATTAACCACGGGTAAGTGTTTGGTGCTCAGAGGGGTTTGTGCTTATGGATATAGCTTGGGTAGTTAGTCTTGCATTTGAAGTGTGCTCAAGATTTGGATTTCATTGATGGTGAAGTTGGATTTGAACACTTGGCGCCTATTTTCCAGGTTTTCACTTAGGTACCTACTCAATAGCGCCTGTTTGCCAGGTTTTCACCGAGAGAGAGATTTTGTTTCTCTTTACTTTTCTTTTTGTTTTTCACCAAGGCGCTTGATTGCCAGGTTTTCACCAAGGTAACATTTTTTATTTTTTTGGTATTTTCGGGATATGTAGATAGGTGCCTTAAACATAGAGTTTTCAAGGTTAAAACCTCTTCAGGTGCATGTTGTTGATGTATCCTGGGAGATGATCTCCTTCTGGTGTCGCCAGTATGAATGCCCCACTCTGAGTAGAGCTGATAATGACAAATGGGCCTAGCTAGTTAGGCTCAAACTTTTCGGGTTTGACTCTTTCTGCTTGGTTCTTTTGATTTTCCATGAGGACAAGGTATCCTACCTCAAATGTTTGTGACCTCACCTTCTTATTATAGTTCCTTCTAAGGTGATTCTAATAGCCTTGTAAGTGGTTGAAGGCATGCTATCTTCTTTCATCTAGTAACTCTAGTTCATTGAGCCTTGCTACTTTGTAGTCTTCGTCTGTAATCAGGTTCTTTAATGATATCCTTAGGGATGGTATTTCCACTTCAAGGGGTAGTATCGCCTCTGATCCATAGACTAGGGAGAAAGGAGTGGCTCTTGTAGGTGTTCTCACACTAGATCTATATGCATATTGCAGGACTAAGCTGTAAATGCCAGTTTCGCTCTGATTCGTTCACTGTTTTCTTCAAGATTTTCAAGATTGTTTTGTTTGTAGCTTTAGCTTGTCCGTTCCCTTAAGGATAATAAAATGAGGAGAACCCTTGTTTTAAATGGAATTGTTTGCATAGCTCTTCAACATCCTTGTTCTGGAAAGGTGTACCATGATCTGTCAGGATAGTTTGAGGGATCCCATATTGACAGATAATGTGGTTAAGTATGAACATTGGGATTTTATTTCCAGTTATGTAAGTGAGGGGAATTGCTTCCACCCACTTGGTGAAGTACTATGTTGCTGCTATCATGTATTTGTGTCCATTTGCTGAAGAAGGTGTAATTTTGCCCACTTGGTCAAATCCCCACATGGAAAATGGCAATGGTGATGTGATAGGATTTAGTTCCTGGGCTGGTGCATGGATGAGGTCTCCATGAATCTGACACAGTCTACACCTTTGTACATGTTTGTGTGTATCTATTTCTATTGTGGGCCAATAGTATCCCATGTGGATGATCTTCTTAGCTAAGCTATTGCCACCTCTGTGGGTTCCACAAATTCCTTCATGTACCTCGTACAGAGCTCTCTAGGATTCCATGGATGTGAGACATCGTAGTAGCATTCCATCTAGACTTTGTCTATATAAAGTAGTTGAGAGGATGGTATACCTAGAGGCTTGGCAGATGAGGGACTTTCTCTGGTTCCTAGACAAGTTGGGAGGTAATACACTATTTTGGAGGTAGTTATAGACATCTTGGTACCATGGGTTTTCAGGACCAACAAGGACACATGCCAATTTTGTGATGGATGCTTGATGTGATGGCACCAAGAGTTTCTCTACTAGAAACTAGAATCTTGTTTCGTTGCCTGGCATATCAATCAATGATGCTATGGTAGCCATCGCGTCTGTAGCTTTGTTATGTGCTTGTGGGACTTGCTCGAAGAAGATGTAATGGAACTTGGCGCATAGTGTTTCCATCTGTGCTCTGTATGGTATGAGCTTCTCATCTTTGGTCGTATAATCATTGTTGACTTGACTGATGACCAACTGCGAGTCTCCAAAGACCTTAAGGTTCTTGATTCTCCATTGAATTTCTATCTTTATACCGATGACCAGTGCTTCATATTCTGCTATGTTGTTTGTGCATGGGAAGTTGAGTCTGAAAGACTTTGGAATTGTATCATGATCTAGAGTGATAAGCACTATCCCTGCCCCCGCACCATGGTTTGTGCATGACCCATCAAAATAGAGTTTCCATACCTCGATCGCTAGTTGTAGTGTCATAATAGATTCATCAGGAAAGTCAGAAATAATAGGCTGATGATCCTGAATGGGTGCCTCTGCTAGTTGATCCGCGATCACTTTCCCTTTGATGGCCTTTCTATCTACGTACTCAATGTCAAACTCACTTAAGATGATTACACACTTTGCAAGTCGTCCGGTGAGCACTGCTTTGCTTAGGAGGTAATTTAAAGGATCAATATGTGCGATCAAATTTGTTTGGTGACTCAACATATAATGTCTTAGCTTCTGGGAAGTGAAGACAACTGCAAGGCATGACTTTTCAATTGGTGTATAGTTGAGCTCATATCCTACCAATATTCTGCTTATATAGTAGATGGCCCTTTCTTTACCTGCATCATCATGTTGTGCCAAGAGTACACCTAATGCTGACTCCGTTGCTGAGATATACATAAGCAATGGTCTACCTTGGATTGGTGGCACCAATATAGGAGACTTGAGGAGGTAGTCCTTGAATATTTGGAATGCTTGTTCACATTGCTTGGTCCATATGAATTTGACGTCTTTGTGCAGTAGATGTTGGAATGGGTGGCACTTGTCTTCTAGCTGAGCTATGAAGCGCCTGATTGATTGGATCCTTCCTTTTAACCCTCTTAGTTGCCTCAGGTTCAATGGTGGAGGCATGTCCAATATTGCTTTGAATTTCTCTGGGTCTACTTTGATGCCTCTATGTGACACTATGAACCCCAGTAGCTTTCCTACTGTGACACCGAATGCACATTTCTTTGGGTTTAGACGGACCTTGAATTCCTGCATTCTGTCAAAAATTGGTCCCAATACTTGTAGATGATGAGATCATGAATTATAGTTGTCATGAGATCATGAATTATAGTTGTCATGGCCCTTTGATATGTCGCGCTAGCATTCTTGAGACCAAATGGCATGACGTTCCAACAGTAAGTGCCCCAAGGACATGTGAAAATTGTTTTATGTTGGTCTTCTGGCGCTATCCTTATCTGATTATACCCTAAAAAATCATCCATGAGTGATAGCATTTGATGTCCAGCGGTTAGATCTACTATCATATCAATGTTAGGTAAGGGAAAGTCATCCTTGGGACAAGCTATGTTGAGATCTTTGAAGTCTGTGCAAATCTGTATCTGACCATTGTGCTTTGTAATTGGCACCAAGTTAGATATCCAGTCTACGTATGGTATTGGTCTTACAAATTTAGCATCTAGGAGCTTTTTCAACTCTGCCTTGACTAGCAATGCAACATGGGGATTCATCTTTCTCATCTTCTACTTGACAAGTTTGGCGTTGGGTAGCAATGGGAGATAGTGTAGTACTAGCTCTTGATCTAACCCTGGCATATCTAAGTAGGACCATGCAAAATTGATCATCCTTGCTTTAAAGAAGCTGATAAACTATTCTCTCTCCTCAGGGGTGAGTGATTTTGCCAATTATATGTTCTTTGGGTTCTTATCATCTCCCAAATTGACTTCCTCTGTTTCTTCTGCTAGTAATGTCATTTTCTCCTTTGTCAAGGGGAGGATTTCCTTCTTTCCATCTTCTAGCGCCTTAGTGAGGTTTTCGCTAAAAGATACGTCTTGTTTTAGCTTTTTATCATTCTTTTGTGGACTAGAAAGAGGAGTTGCCTCCCTGAAACATGCCACTATGTCAAGGTCAATGGAGAAGCATGCCTTATGGTCTCCTGGTGGCATGCCTTCCCTAAGTCCCATGAAATTAGCAATAGCCTCATCATTCTCGAAGACATCTAAATCAAGCGGTCCTTGTTGATCCCACTCTATTAGCTCCGAGTGTACAAGATAGATACTTTCATGGTTGTCTAACTCTGGTTGACTGAAAGGGACTACAAATATGGTTCCTACAAAACTAGACTGTGATGTGGACGCACCACTTGAGGTTTGATAAATGACATGCTTACCTATGCAAGGTTGTTCGGCAATGGATAGTTGGTCAAATAAGTCTTCTAGGTTTATGATAGTGTTTGACTAAGGGGAATAATCTGGGATCGACGGTTCAGAATCGTGAAGGGATCTCCACTCATACTCCTTGGAGTTAGTCTCAATAGAACGCTCGTTAGATGTCTCACTTCCTTCATTATCATCAATTTCTAGGTGGAGGTCCATTTGGGTTTGTGTGGTTCCCTCTTCAGTAGGCAACAACTGTGCTAGTATGTTGCTTATCAAGACATGTTCTGTGTTGTGCCCCCGGTGCATCTCTGCTATTTGTTCCTGATCAACTTGGATGTCTTGGATTATAGGACCAGTTCTTAGTTTCCCATAGCCCAACCCTCTTTTGTTTCTTTGGGTTGGCGGGAGAGAAAAATCCATTATGCCTTGTTGTCTTGCCCCCAGGCGGATTGTACCATCATACCCGAATCTTTGTAACATTGAATAACCATTACCATAGTTCGACAGGGGTAGGGTTTGTCAGATTGCCTCTTGTGGGTCTTGGTATAACCATGTATTGATATCTTGTTCAAATGGATTTTCTTTTGCTATGTCTCCCCATCTGACGAAGGTTGTGGGCAAACATCTAAATAGAACAGGTTGTAGAGTTTTTGTTATAATATCAGGTTGTGGCATGCCATAAGTTCTCAGGCTCTGAGGCATGTGCGTGATGGTGAAAGCCTCTTCATATCTGTACTCACCACAACCTTTGTCGATGATGGATATTTTTCCCTCTTTCCGTGTGACATCCTTAGGATTTGAATATGAAGAGGAGGGAATACTTGCATCTTGGTTAATGGCTATCTTTCTTGCTATTCGTGTGACATCCTTGGGATTTGAATCTGAAGAGGATGGGATGCTTGCATCTTGGTTTGAGGGTACCTGGTTATCAGTGTTGATTTGGACAACATTATAGTATTGGAAAGGATTGGGATCTCCCTCTATGATGATTTACTCTCCCTGGTGTGGAAACTTGATGCACATTCATGGTACATCAAAGGTACGACTTTCTTTTCATGTATCTAGGGTCTCCCTAGTAGCATGTTGTATCCCAATTCAAGGTCTAGGATATGGAAGGGAGTGTTTTTTACCACTGGACCGATACAGACAGGTAGAATGATAATACCTTTAGAGGACCTTTCCTCTTCATCACAAGCTCTAATATTTATCCTCCTTGTGACATCAATGCTTGATTTTGAATAGCCCAGTTGCTTGATTAACTTTAGAGTATAGATGTTTAACCCAGCTCCACAATCAACAAGGACCCTACGGATAGCACTTTTGTGGACCTGGACAAGTAAGTGTAAAGGATCATTATGTAGGGGTTTATGCAGTGGCACATCACGGTCCGTGAATGTGGCATGTTTGTTATCAGCTATATGGTTAACCATCATTTGGAAGATCTTGGGTGTTATTTTTCTTGGGACAGTTGCATTCTGAAGGGCTTGGTCAAGTGACAGTCTATGCTGTGGAGATATGCTCAATAGGTCAAACATGGAGATCTGGGCAGTTGTGCGCTTTATTTGATCCACTATGCTTGGCTATGGATCTAAGTTTGCTTTAGGATTGACATATGCAGTAGATGAGGATGGTACTCCTTGCAAGATGACTCTGGTGTGACATGTTAATACAACACATTTGTTACCTTTGTCTTTGATAGTGATAGTAGCTACATGGCTATCTGAAGGATTGAGGCAATTGATAACATTATCACTGTTGGCATATGTATAGTTAACTTGTTTTGCCTGTCCTCCAGACCCAGAGGCTTTTCCCTTGTTGCAATCATGAAAGGTATCATTGAAGATAGTGTGATAAGTTGTGCCTTTTATTTGGGTATTTATCACATCGATGGCCCCTGTGTCAATCAGGTCTTGGATAGTGTGTTTCAATCGGTAACAGTTAGATGTTTTATGCTCTTTCACCCGATGAAACTCGCAGAAGTCCTTTTCATTATACCACCTTGGTTTGTTTGGATCTTGTTCAAAGTACCTGATTTCTAGGAGAGTGATAGTGTTTGATTGTATCAACTTGCGTAAAGCTTATTTTATTGGCTCTCCTAATGGTGTGAAATCTCATTCCTAGAATTGAAACCGTGGTCTGCATTGATTCTGTTGTTGAATGTTTGACACATCGACCACTTGTATAGGGGGAGGTTGGTTTTGGGTGTATGCTTGTTGAGTGGGCCCTATGGGTTTTTGGTTGGCCATAGGTGCGCCTTGCAGTGACACTTTGGGTTGTGCATAGTTGACTGTCTTCACATCAATGACACCATCGCTAGTGAAATTTTTGTTTTTGTTCCACCACTTAGCTTTGTCCGTTGCATTTTTGTTTGTATTTGTTTGTGTTGGATATGCAAGGATTCCTCATTTTACTAAGTTCTGTTCACAACAAAATCCTCATTCAATGAGTTGTGTGAAGTTCGGAGCTAACTGTAATTCTGTTGTGAATGACATGTTTGGAATTAGTTTGTCAACAAACATGACTATTAGGTCTTGTTTGGGCACATCATATGTTATGCGGTTTGTCATATTCCTCCATCTCTATAGGAACTTCACAAAAGACTCTCCATCCTTCTTCTTGATATCACAAAGGTCCTTGATGCTGACCTTGCGCTCGATGTTATAATGGAAGTGAGCTATGAACTTTTCAGCTAGTTCACCCCAAGACTGAATGCCATGAGGTAAATGTGAGAACCATTCCATTGCTGGTCCGACCAAGATTTGTGAGAATAGTCGCATTAAATATTTCTCATCATGGGCGACTTTGATGCAACTAGCAAAAAACTCTCAGATGTGTTCAATAGGGTTTGTATTGCCCCTATATTTGTCAAATTTCAGTACCGAGAAGTGATTTGGGAACGAAGACATGTGGAGAGAATGGTCAAAGGGGTATGGGTATAAATCCTCTACGGTGTAGGATTTAGTTTGCCCCTAATTTTGCATATCCATCATTTGGGTTTGAAGGGTTTGCATTTGTTGCATTAACATGTCTGTTTGATATTGAGGTTGGTGTGTGAGGACGTTCCTCTGTGCTGTAGTGGGTATGAGGTTGCGCCTCTGTGTCCCTTGAGTAGGAACATAGGATTTCACCTGGGGGACTTGATATTGATTTCCCACTGAGTGATTTGGAAATGGGGGCACATGAGTAGCCCATGGTGGGTTTTGATGCGTTTGATGTTGTGATTGAAACTGGGGTTGATACTACTGGGGTTGATATTGCTGCTGCTGAGGTTGGGGTTGAAGCTGGGGTTGCTGTTGCTAAGGTTGGAATTGAGGCAACTGAAGCTAGGGTTGCTATTGCGGGGGTTGGTTTTGAGGCAACTAAAGCTGGGGTTGATGTTGCGGGGGTTGGTTTTGAGGCAATTGAAGCTGGGGTTGCTGTTGTGGAGGTTGGATTGATGTTAGAATGGGCAAAGGTGTAGCCTTTGGCGAGCATTGACTGTAATTTGTACCTGCAGAGATGGATCCCTGTGGGCATGAGGTGTTGATCCCAAGACTAGTATGAATTGACTGCAGCAGCGACATAGTTTCAAAATAATTGGTATTTGATGTAGCTTGAGAGCTTGATTGCCTTGGCCATGTGACTGAAGGTGGGAGCATACTAGTAACAACAGGTGCACTCAGTTTTGAGCCTTTCATGCTCTGAGTGGAAGATGTGTTGTTCCTGGTTTGTGCCATTGGTTTGACTGGGTATTGTCTGTGTCAAAGTGGGTAAAACCAATGGTGGGAAGATTTGAGAGATAACAGGCAGTATCTGAGGAGTCTGAGTAGTGTTTTGACCTGCGAGAGAGTTTTCAGGCCATATGGTTGATACACTGAATTCAGCGGGGAGTTTGACTCCCTTCTTTATCAGCATGGCTAAGAAGCATTCAAGATTCCTATTTACAACTACGTCAACTACTTGTGTGGAATAAGCATCTTGCTCTATATCCTCTAGTTCCTCTTCTGTGACATTTTGGAAAAGAGCTGCCCCACGGGGTTGTTCAATGAACATAGTAGAACTGGTGTTTACAAAAGGGTCATCTTCTCTCTCTGTTTCCCAAGTGGGGAATCTGTTGATATATGACTCATCAGGTTGCGTTCTAGCCTTTGACCTTGTGTAAGGCCCTCCATGAGGTGTTTGAGACATAGTGTGGTCCAGATTTTGTAACTAAAACAAGTGATATAAAGAAAACAAGGAAGAAAATCCTTTTTAAAGAAGTCCGAGTTATGTTTTGGACAAGGGTAATTCTAAGGATAGATTTTGATATATCTTGATCTCAAAGTGGTGATGATATAAAAAGATAAGATTTGTCGACCTTTGCCTTGGACAAAGTCACTTTAATAAAGATGATGATGTTTGATATGATGGGATCAAGGTATTTCGAGTGTGAGCTTTCCAACTAACAATGTTTTTGACAATAATTGTGCTTTACAGAGAAGGGATGATCTTTAATGTTTAGAGATTCACACAATGTTCTTTACATTTTCCTAGGATAGACACTAGTTTTGGACACCAAATGAAGAGTTCTCTCAAGGTTTTTAGGTTAAAACAAGTGTAAAATATCTCTGGTCAAGTGCAGCAAAACTCCACCGAATGCGGCAAAGTGTATGGTCGATTACGGTGCATTATCACCGAATGTGGTAATAAATAAGATGATTGCAGCAATAAATAAGTTAATTGCGGTAGACTTCCTTCAGTTGCGACACAATGTGGGCAATTGCGGTAAACGAGAGATAGTCTCAAAAAAGACTAAGAGATGGGTACCACTGCTTGACAATTTTGATATTTTTTTGAACAATGCTTCTGATTTGCAAGACAGTTGATGTTGACAACCCTAGACTTTAACATGTTTGACTCATTTTGACAGTTTGGATGTTTTGTTTTGCATTTTCAAAAACTGATCAAAGAAACAAGCACGACAGAAACTGTGTTTAGAAGAATGAAGACTGACAATGTGTATGTTCTACAACTTTTTCAAGTTGTAAGGTTATCACGAGGTCTTAACAATGAACAATCAGATTAATCTAGGTCAATTTTTTCATAATACAATGTTATAGGCCCAATGCTTGAATGTCCATTAGCTCACACAACAATTGTCACACTACTAGGACATGAAGGTCCACGACGTAGGTGCCCATATTTTTGTCGTTTCCAGGTATTGTTGTCATGGAGTGAAGATCTCTTTCACTAAACAAACACCGTGGGACACATATGTTGGGAATCTTGGGGGGAAATTCTGCAACCCCTTGCACTATAATAAGGTATATGTTCGGAGGTAAAACGGGTTGGCCTCTAATTATCAAGGTTGTAGTAAGGGTCCGTGGCTTCTATCCAATCGGTTTATACGTGTGTGACTCACTTAAGAGCCTAGTTGATCACGCTAGCTCCTTAGGGATATTCACCCGGTCCAGACTATCACCAACACACCTCGCCCGAGCTTGGCTAGATAAGATGAAACTTTGGTTCGCGCCTTGTTTATATACTGATCGGAAGGATTACCAGTTTAAGGTCATTCTCTGAGGAAGAAGCGCATTCCCTGGACAGGCCTTTCTAAAAAGTATAAAGGTTTCTAATCTAACAGTTTGTGCAAGTGCACCCAAAACTCAAGACACAAGGCAAATTGATTAAGCTCCAAAAGTTTGAAATGTGAACTAAGCTACACCACCATACAAGCACCCGTGTTCAATTTTAAGCCCAAAAGTAGGTGTTGATTGCTTATTCAATTTTAATGCACCAATTTGAGAGATTTTTTGCCTTATTCAATTTTAGTCCCCACGTCAATTTTAATCCCAAATCTAAAATGTGAGAGGTGAGATGTTTGACAAAAACTATTCTTTTTAAACCCAAATCGACAAGTGAATTCCTTTTAGTTTGCTTTGTTTAAACAAGTTAGTATCAAAATGATTTTTGCAAAATGAGAGTATATGTAACTTTGAAACAATGAATGATACTCACTAACAACTTACCCTTCATGTTCGTGGAAACTCATCGTCCTGTAGAAAAATAAAGAAAGTATCAGATTTTTAGATTGCAAGATAAAGAATTTTGGCCCTGATGAGCAATTTTGCAGGTGATTGCGGTAATGTACAGGCAATTGCGGTAAATAACAGGCAATTGCAGCCTAAAAATATCAATTGTGACAAAACACTTTCAATTGCGGTAAAACACAATCAATTGCGGTCTGGATCTGTCGATTGCGGTACAATTCTTCTGATTGCGGTACCAGTGGATCAATTGTGGCAAACTATAGAAAAGACAGAGACCCAGAAGACAACATAAAATAAATGCGGAAACCTACAATCGATTGCAGTATTAAACCAATCGATTGTAGCACAATTCCGTTGATTGCAACAAACTACCAACAATTGCGAAATAACACAGATATCGAAAAAAATACAAATTTTTAGATTTGCAACCGTACGGCCATGGTTGATCAATTCTGTTTGTCATCTACAAGAGATAATCGGGTTGTTTGTTCACTTTGGGCTCACCAAAATGTATGCCTCCTTCTTTCATGATTCGTGGTTCCCAAGCTTTTCAAAGACAAGGGTTAGTAGCAAAGGTTTTACAAATGATATATAAAAGCACACAAGAACTACTAAAATGAATAACTTGAAACGTAACCAATAAAATATACAAGCACAAGAAAGGAAAACAAATGAATGCAAACCCCAAAGTTCTTGAAGCTTCTATTGTCTCTCTCTACTCCTTCTGAAACGTTGTTCTTGATGCTCAGTATTGGTGTGGGCAGCGTCTATGACTTGAGAAGTGTCGAGAATTTGATACTTGAAATGTTTGTGTGATCGCAAGATGACTTGAATGCTAGAACTAAACTGACATAGTAATGGCGCACGAGAGCTTGAAATAGTAGATCCTTCAAATGGTTATGGGGGTTTATTATATAGGAATTGGGGATGAAATGAACGGTTGAGATCAATCCCAAAGATAGGGAGATGAACGGTTGAGATTAAAAAGAACAAGAGAAGCCATCATTAAACTCCACCTCTTTAATTGGTAAAGAGAAGATAGAGTTTGGTTGACTGAAGAGCTAATTGTGAGTTACCTGTTTGAATTGAAGAGGTGGGTGAAGTTACCCATGTGGAATGGAGAGATGGGTGGAGTAACCCATGTGATCTGATTGGAGTTATCTCTTTGAAGATAAATGAATATTTAATTCATTTATTTAATTAATGTTTTCAACATGTGAGATAATTGAATCCTTTTTGATTTAGAATTGCTTTAATTGACGAAGTTAAATTAATTTATTTGGAAGAATTTAATTAGTAATTTTAAATATTTGAATTTAAACTATAGGAAATTGAATTTAATTAATTAATTAGGGTAATTAATCAATTAAGGTTAATTAATTAAATAAAATTAATTATTTAATTCATTTTGGGAATTTGATTAGATGATTTGGGGAATGAGTTTAGAGGAAAATAGATGATTAATTAATGATTAAAAACCATTAATTAATAGATGAAAATTAGTGTTTTTAATGTAAATTCGCAAGCCTATCTATTTTCGGGTGTTTACAAATCAATTTAATACCTTTGCTCTACACTGTTTTGCTCTGTGATGTTGTTTCACTATTTGTCAGTGTCTACAGAATCTAGCTCTTTCCTCAGCTTGTTGATCAAGTTTGAATGAAGACTTTTTTCTCCTTCAGAATCTCTTCAGCATCTATTCTTCTCTTCTCTTCACCCCACAATTCATAATGAATTGGGTTGTCTCTTTATAGACATGATTCACCATTTTTAGGTTCTTGATTTTCTTGATCTTGGCATGATCCATAATTCTTGCCAATTAGATTTAAAGCAAAACTCCAGTTATATGTCATAGAGATCTTCTTGCCAACTAGACAAAGTAGCTTTAAATCCTTTACTTATCCTCGACTTTATCTTGTCGATTAAAACAATGATAAGTATCAGTTAAGTCTATTTTTAGCTCTTGACAGCTAAGCATTTTGTCATTTCTGAACTCTCTATTCTGTCGGTCAATACTTTAGTTAGTCATCAGTGATAACTGACTGTTCCGTCGGTGTGACTTTAGTTGTCTTCGGGATCTCCGTTCATCGGGAAACACTGTAATTCTATCTGTTAGGTTACTCTGTGCTTTGCTCGTCGGGCAACACTGTGACTTTGCTCATCGGTAATGTTGTGCATTTGCTCGTCGGGTAACACTATGACTTTGCTCTTTTACTCTGTCCATCGGTGTATACACTCACTTTGTGAATTATGCATTACTGATAGCATAGACTTTGATTCTTAGGTTCTTTGAAGTATTTGGTAGTATGTCCATGACCATACAAATTATATCAAGCTGACATCAATGACAATACAATACATTAACTGATTTAATGCCTTGCATGATCATCAACTTAACATCTTCAAAAATTCAATCAGTTATAGTTCATCAATCTCTCCCTTTGGCATTGATGGCAACATACTACATTATCACACTATATTATTATTAATACAATATGAAATATAATAGTTGAAGTTCATCAAACTACCAATCTTATGTACTATAACCGATACAAATATTTGGTCCTCGGTAAGTTCATATAACTTAGATTTGATTCTTGCAGCTCTCTTTCTATCTTCAATCCCTTTACTGGATAGATGTAGAATCTTTCTTTCTCTGATGTGATGTGTTCTCTTCCTATGTCAAACTCTCTCCCTTTCATTGTTCTCCTTTCTTTTGATGGCTCTTGTCAGCAATTCTCTTCCTTTGTATGTACTCTCCCTTTCTGGTTACATCTCTCCCTCTGGATAATGTGATGTGATATAATCTCTCCCTGATGTATAATATCTCTCATAGATATAATCTCTCCTCAAAGATATGATCTCTCCCTGGGTGATAATGGGTTCCTGAGGTGATAATGGATATAATATCTCCCTTTGACAATAATGCCAAACAAATATTTTTACAGTAATGCCAAACAAATCCTTTCTATCCATAATATACTCCTTGAATTTCCCAATCCATCGGTAATACAATAGCTTTGGTGCTTGGAGTAGATAAATACCTTGTTGTGTATAGATTTATCTTTGAAGTCCATCTCTTTGCTTGCATCAACATGAATGATATTCTGATAATATGTAGGTTGATGTAGCCTTCTAGCCATTTTACTAACCAGTAGACAAGGGTCTGACCCCTGGTCTCTTTCTCAAGTACTCAAATGCATCCTTGGGCAGTGGCTTGGTGAAGATATTGGCCAATTGTTCTTTTGATTGCACATACTCAAGTATCACCTCCTTTGCTTGAACTTGTTCTCTTAAATAATGATACTTGATGGCAATATGCTTTGTTTTAGCATGCATGACTGGATTCTTGGAAATGTTTATTGCACTGGTATTATCACAATAGATAATTACTGGTTCAATAATTTTCATATGCATACCTTCCAGTAATTGTTTGATCCATGCAATATTTGAGTAGTTTGCAGCAGCAACAACATACTCTACTTCTACAGTAGACTGAGAGATGCATCCTTGCTTCTTGTTGATCCATGTGACAAGTCTGTCACCCATAAAGAATGCTCCTCCAGTTATGCTCTTTCGCTCATCAATATTTCCAGCCCAATCAGTGTCGGTAAAGACCTTAAGTTCAAATTTTCCTTCTCTTTTATACCATAATCCATATTCCTCGGTATTCTTCAGATATCTCAAGATTCTTTTCACAGCAGTCATATGTGATTCCCTAGGATTAGCAGAAAATCTTGCAACTATCCCTACTGCATGTGCAATATCTGGTCTAGTATGTACAACATACATGAGTTTTTCAATCATTGATCTGTACAAAGTCTAATTTACCTCTGATGACTTGTCCTCCTTTGTCAACTTACATCCAGTTGCCATCGATGTTCCAACTGGTTTGGACTCTTCCATCTTGAATATTTTCAGCACTTCCTTGATGTATTTGGATTGTGTAATGAAAATACCTTCATCTTGTTGCATGGTCTATAGACCACGAAAGAGCTTGATCTCTCCAAACATAGACATATCAAACTCTTTTCTCATTTCATTTGCAAATGATTTGCATAGCATATCATTGCCTCCAAATATGATGTCATCAAAAAATATCTCAGCAATCAAAATGTTAGCATCAATATCTTCCTTCAAATAAAGATTACTGTTTTCACTAGTCCTTACAAATCTAATACTTATAAGATATGAATGAAGTCTTTCATACCACACTCAGGGTGCTTGTTTCAATCCATAAAAGGCTTTGTGTAGTCTACATACCATGTCCCTCTTGTCTGGATCAACAAACCCTTCTGGTTGTTCAATGTATAACTCTTCTTCAAGTATTCCATTTAGGAATGTAGACTTGACATCCATTTGATATACCTTGAATCCTTTACATGTAGCAAAGCAAGTAATATTCTCACTCCTAGCCTAGCAACGGGTGCAAAGGTCTCTCCATAGTCAATTCCTTCTCCTTGTGCATACCCCTTGCATACCAGTCTTGCTTTGTTTATGGTGACTTTTCCATTCTCATTCAATTTATTTTTGAATATCCATTTTATACCGATGACATTCTTGTCATCTGGTCTCGGTACAAGTGTTCATGTCTTGTTTTTCTCAATCTACTCAATTTCCTCATTCATAGCACTAATTCATTCATTATTATCAAGTGCAACATTGACAAATTTTGGCTCATACTCACAAATAAGACATCTGTGTTTAGAGACTTACTTCTGGTTCTCATACCAACTTTCTTGTCTCTAATGATCTGGTTCTGTGGATGATTCCTTCTAACATATCTGGAAAGTACAGGTTTTGATCTTTGTCTATCATCTTGATCATCATTTTATCCTTCATTATGTTCTCCATTACTTTGTACATCATCTTGAGCAATATCCTGATTGTCAGTATTTGCAGCCTGATGCTCGAGTGCAATGATATGTTTCTCTAGAGCTCTACATTGTTGGTCGGGTAGAATGTGAAGTTCTTCATTGTAAACAAACCTATTGTAGTCCTCTGGTTCTTTTGTGCTCTCCTTTTCATTCTTCTCTGCAAATTCATCTATCTTTATATTTGCACTTTCAACAATTTTGTTAGAGGCTTTATTGAGACATTTATAAGCCTTGCTCTTGGTAGAATACCCTAGGAAGATTCCTTCATCACTCTTGGAGTCAAGTTTTCCATTTCTATCATCTTTTTGAGATATAACATTGACTACGAAAAAAATTGAAGTAACTTACATTGGGTGTGTATCCATACCGTAGCTCATAAGGTGTCTTCTTGGTGTCTTTCTTTAATTGTACTCTATTTAATGTGTAAACAGTAGTACTGATAGCTTCCCTCTAGAAGATTTGGGTGATGCCTTTCTCTATCATCAGTGTCCTTGCACAATCAACAATGGATCCATTCTTTCTTTCAACAATTCCATTTTGCTGTGGTGTTCTCAGTGCAAAGACCTTTCTTTTGATTCCATGCTCATTACAAAAGTTAGTGAATTCATCTGAAATAAATTCCCCTCCTCTATCTGATCTTAAGCATTTCAATTCTTTACCACTTTGTTTCTCTACCATTGCTTTGTACCATTTA
>MU224326.1:1784205-1806257 GCA_018584345.1 Thuja plicata | reverse complement strand
TCAATTCTTTACCACTTTGTTTCTCTACCATTGCTTTGTACCATTTAAACATCTTGAATGCTTCAGATTTATCTTTTAGAAACATTACTGTCATCATTCTAGAGTAATCATCAACAAAGAGAATAAAGTATCTATCACCAGAATAACTCTTTGTCCTCATAGGTCCACATAGATCAGTATGGACTAATCTTAGAATGACATCAGATGTATGGGTTTTTCTTTTGATACTAGATCTTGTCATCTTACCCATTTGACAATTTTTGCACATGATATTGTCGGGCTTGGTCATCGTTGGTAAGCCTCTTACATTTCTCTTTTTTCTTATCTTTATCATGTTGTCAAAGTTCACATGACACAATATTTTGTGCCACAACCATATGTCTTTGTTTCTAGCCATTAAGCAAGTGGTGTCAGTATCATTCAGATAGAATAAGTTACCTTTTGTCTGCTCACCGGTACCAATAAGATTTCTTGATTCATTGAAGATCTTTGCCTTCTTATTTTTAAATGCTACTCTGTGACTTGAATTATTCAACTGAGAAACACTCAATATTTTATAATTCAATCCTTTCACCCAATAAGCATTTTGACATTTTATCAGGCTATTCAAAATTATAGTTCCTCTACCTTCAACTGGACAAGGTGTGTCATTACCGATCCTTACTGAACCACTATTATAGTATTCAAAAGTCTCAAACTTGTGTTTGTCACCGGTCATATGGTGAGTACAACCACTATCTATGATCCAGACATCATTTTTACTAACTTTAGATATGAGTGCAGTTTCTACATACCTTTCTTCATCATCTTTTACTGCCACAAACACCATCTTGATGTCTTCATCAGATTCAGTGTCAGTATCATCATCTTTGTATTTATCTAGGTAACTGGCCTTCTTTCCCTTGTCCTTGTAGTCTTGGGTATCTCTTCTTTCTGATTGTCAGTTGCTTCTGTAATCACCTCTATCATACTTCTTTTCAAATGACCTGTCATTACTTCTGTCATCTTTTCTTCTATTAGGATATCTTGCAGCAAAGTGTCCAATCTCTTTACAATTAAAACAAACAAGTGGTAATTTAACTTTGTATTTACCTTTGCCTCTCTACATTATTCTAGTCGTAAGTGTTTCAATTTCATCAAGATCTTCTTCTTCACTTTCACTATCACTAACTTTTCTCATAGTGTGTTTATGACTTGATTTACTTATTCTCAAAGAATATTTGAATGCAGACTCTATATTTGGTAAGACACTATTATCAAAGTTGTTCATCTCAAATGAAATTAGTCTTCCAATCAAACTATCTAGAGTAACATTGTTATTTGCTACTGCTCTCATTTCTTGTATGGCAGATACTCTAATAGCACAAGTAGGCAGTAAGGTTCTTAGAATTTTACTTACCACTGTATCCTCATCTAGTACACCTCCAACTCCTCGGATTGCATTGACTACCTCTTTGATTCTTGTGCTGTATTGTGTGATGTTTTCACCTTCTTTCATTTTGAGATCAGCAAATTTTCCTCTAAGGCTTTCTGCCTTGGCTCTCAGAACATTTATATCACCTCCATGTATAAGCTTGAATTTGTCCCACATCTGCTTTGCAGTTGTGCATGCTTTGGCATCTTCAAATTTAGCATCGGAGAGTGAGGAAGAGAGCTCTATCATCATGTAGTTGCGCTCATGCTTCTCTCTCATTTGTTCAACTGTGGGTGCTCCTGTGGGCAACACATATTCAGTATCTAAGTATTGAATAACATCATTTCCAATACCTGATAAGTGGAGTCTTATTCTGCTTTGCCATGAAGCAAAGTTGTCTTTGTTCAACTTGGGCACATCTCGTCTATTCATCTTGTGATATTTAGCTTAGGTCTTGAAACCTTCCTTCTAAGCACACAATCTCTAATACCAATTGTTAGTAATAACTGAGAGGGGGGGTAAATTAGTGGCCTAAAAAATTAATCCTTAAATCAACCCTTTAAACTTAGTACCACTTTTAAGTCTCTAGTTATACTCAGGTCTACAAGATGAATGCCTTGAAATACTTATAACAAATTGCTACTTGTCAGAATACTTTGTAAAACTTTCGTCTGTATGTTTACCGATAAGCAGTCTTCTATTTACTGAAACACAGTAAATAACTAGTGTATATCGATCAATCCAGAATAGCTTATGTGAAATGCAAAACAGTAAAGTAATGAAACATAAACACACAACACATGGATTTTTAACATGGAAACTCTGTTAAGGGAAAAACCACTGGGACCGGTACCCCAATTTTTCACTCTTGTGAAGTGAGCTCGGTTAAGAGCCAACCTTGTTAAAGGTTACAAACACACTATTAGGTGTGACCTTGTTAAAGGAATTAAAAGAGAGTTTGTCACTTAGTATCTGGCATCTAATGCTACCATCCTTGATCAAACACTCACATGGCCTGTCAATAAGTATTGGGCATATCCAATGCTACTTTCTATGATCAAACTTTTTGATACTCCTTGGGATGTATCTCAATCACAAAAGACTTTCAAGTCCTACTCGGTTAATAGACTTGATGCTTCAATGGTTAAATTGAAACAATAAAGTGATTTGTTCACACATACAACTTGAATTGCAGATTTTTAGATCTATTGTAAGTACATTACCTCTCTGATCAATATAATCAATTTAGTACCTTTGCTCCACACTATTATTCTCTATGATGCTATTTCACTATTCATTGGTGTCTATAGAATCTAGCTCTTTCCTCAGCTTGTTGATCAGGTCTAAATGAAGACTTTCTTCTCCTTCAGAGTCTCTTTAGCATCTATTCTTCTCTTCTCTTCACCCCACAATTTGTAATGAATTGGGTTGTCTCTTTGTAGACATGATTCATCGTTTCTAGGTTCTTGATTTTCTTGATCTTGGCGTGATCCACAATTCTCGCCAATTAGATTTAAAGAAAAACTCCAGTTATATCTCATAGAGATCTTCTTGCCAACTGGACAAAGCAACTTTAAATCCTTTACTTATCCTTGGCTTTATCTTGTCGATTAAAATGATGATAAGTATCAGTTAAGTCTAGTTTTAGCTCTTGACAGCTAAGCATTTTGTCATTTCTGAACTCTCTATTCTATTGGTCAATACTTCAGTTAGTCATCGGTGATAACTGACTGTTCCGTCGGTGTGACTTTAGTTGTCTTCGGGATCTTCGTCCGTCGGGCAATAATGTAATTCTATTTGTCGGGTTACTCTGTGCTTTGCTCGTTTGGCAACACTGTGACTTTGCTCATCGGTAATGCTGTGTATTTTCTCATCGGGTAACACTGTGACTTTTCTCTTTTACTCTGTCCGTCGGTGCGCACTCCGTCAGTGTATACAGTCACTTTGTGAATACTTGACTTATACACATTACTGATAGCATAGCCTTTGATTCATCGGTTCTTTGAAGTCTTTGGCAATATGTCCATGACCATACATATTATATCAAGTTGACATCAATGACAATACGATACATTAATTGATTTAATGCCTTGCATGATCATCAACTTAACATCTTCAAGCATTCAATCAGTTATAGTTCATCAGTTTGTGAGCTCAGAGACCTAGGAAGCATGAAGAGTAGAAGTGGACATTCAGAGGATTTCATCTAGTCTATGAAAGAGGTGCATGATCAAGTGAAGAAGACACTCACAGAAGCCACTTAAAGACTTAAAGCCAAAGTGGATGAAAATAAGAAAGAGTTGCAGTTTGAAGTGGGAGGCCTGGTTATGGTACATTTAAACAAAGCTAGATTGAAGAAAGGTGTACCTACAAAATTACATATGAGAAGGATACGACCTTGTAAATTCTTATCCTAATATGGGGTGAATGCTTACAAAACATACCTACCTACAGATTTAGCAATATCACCTATCTTCAATGTACATGATTTGGTCAAATATAAAGGTCCTATGCCAGAGGAGACTAAGAGCATTTATGATATAGACAACACCATCATTGATGTAACCTTGTCACCTCAGAGTAAACGACAAGCAGAGAAGATTCTGGACTCAAGAGTGAAGAAGAAGACTGGACATGGAGCATACATGGAACATCTCATCAAATGACAACACCTACCTGAAGCAGAGGCTATATGGGTTCTAGAATCTGAATTCAAGAAGCTTGAAATAGATTCTTCATTACTGTCTCCTAATGTAACTTAACTTCTTTTGTTGAGAGGGAGCATGGTGCAGGAGCACCTAGAGGTTGGACTTGTTCAACCTTCACATTTTGGTTTGGAAAGCCTTCTCAAGGATTGTGTTAGGTTGAGTTTGTTTCTAGAGTAGGTTTGTTTAGTTTTCAATGTTGTGTGTTTGGTTATGGTAAGTTGTGTCACAAGACCCAAATGTTGTGTTTGTAAGCCAAATAGGGAAAATTAGTGGAATGACACCTAGAGTGCACAAATGGGTCTAATTAAGTTGGATTTAGATTTAAAAGTGACTTTTAGGCCAATTGGAACCCATGCATTGAGTTGGAGCAATGTAATAGGTGAAAAGCAAAAAGATGTAAAAGTTGTCGAGCAACTTTTGCAACTTTGAAAAGTTGCTCGACAACATTTTGACAAAAAGTTACAAATTGCCTCAATGCAGTTATGGGTTGGGTTGGACAGTTGGGATAGGTCAATGGGACCTATTTAAGGACTTTAAATGCCTTGTACGAAGGTTGGTTAACTTCTGTACACATTTACCAATAAAGATAATCAGACAATTTTCTGAGAACTTGTAATTTCTTGTTTTTGAGCTGCAGAAGTGTTTGATGGATTGAATCCACTCTCTTTTCAATGTAATTAGTGAGGGTTCATTGTTTTGTAACTTCGTGTGGAGTACTTTAGTTTTTGATTTGATTTTGCAAGATTAGAGTAAATTCTGTCCCTATTCTAGGTTCTCTGGACGAGTCAGGGTTGTATATAGTAAAATGACTCCATACAACATTCCCATAGTGGCAAACACCTGAGCCTTGGGGGAATGGAAACGGGGTCTATGTATAGTGTTTTATTTTTTGTTAGAGAGCTAGAAGTACTGACAATGAGTTTTAAACTCTTTCCCTAGGCAAACTTGTTCATAGCCCGACTAGTGAAACAAGAGAAGCAGAGAGTTAAACTTGAAGGAGTGGATTGAATTAGCCAATTTCAATACCTTGGTGGTGTCCACAAGATCCTTACAGAGCTTGATAACTGAGCAGAAGGAGTCTTGAATCCATTTGGATGGATTTTGAACACAATATGCTCAGACTGGTTCATTTCTCAGTAAATTGGCACAATTAGGGTTTGGCATTGTACGGAAGGTGTCAGAGCCCTAGACCAAGAAAATCTTTTGTGTTTTCCCAAATGGTATTTGGATCACACATTGGTTCAGAAGGTTGTGTGGAAGTTTTGAGCTAGAAAGCCAAAAAATAGGGCTAATAGAGACCTAAAAGCTTGTAGCCATGTTTTATAGGAAGATTGGGTAGCGATGGAGGAATGAAACCTAAGTCTTTATTGAGGTTGCATTTTTGGACACAAATGAGTCAAGAACATATCCTAGACTCCTGCAAGGTCATGCTAAAGGGGTTTGTGTGAGAAGTGTGAGTTTACCCCGGTGAGCTCAGTTGAAGGATTGAGTAGTTGTGAACTTGTAATTGGTAGGAAGGTTGAAGAGTGGGTTAGGAGTTTGGTAAGAGCCCTCCTAAGATCATAGGTGATCAGGGAAACCCTAGCAAGTCCTAGAATGACTTGTGGTTGAACTAGTGATTAGTTCAAGTAACAACAACCTCCCTATCACTCACTCTTTTAGAAAAAATGGTAGAATATATGAATTATCTTAGTATATCAATAATAGCTGAAAAAATCTTATAGATAGTATTACAAAGAACTATGGGTTGGACATCAAAGAAATTCAAAACATGATCTTTCTTAGGAATCAAAGTGAGAAAAGCTATTAAAGTATTTAAACATTTGCTTTGATGTTTATAATCTTTTGTAAACTTCTAAAATGCTATATTTTTAATAATATTCCAAAAGGATTGAAAGAATTCAATAGAAAACTCATATGTCAAGTTTTATCCTTTTTCATCATAAAATAACCTTCTTAAGTTTTATTGATTGAAAGAATTTATTAGAAAACTCATATGCCAAGTTTTATCCAATGAGTGATAAATGTTCCATTCATTCTCACTATATATGGGTCAATGAGTTCAACTCAAAACAAGGACGCATAGCGTTTAGTTCCTGCGTAAGTCCTAAAGATTAAGCCTTAAGATATTTGGCATAGAGTTAAAATAATATAAATAAATTTCAATATCCTATATAATTACCACTATATAGAATTTTCTTTGAAACTAAATGTAATATAAGTCATTAAAGTAAATATAATCATTAATATGTATAACTAAATATAATCATTAATTATAGTTGAACATTAAATATTAAATATTAAATTAAGATTTCTATTACATATGCATTGTTATGAATATAATAATTTATTTTATTAATATAATATATAATAAAAATATTAATATTATATTATTAAATTAATATTAATATATAATATAATTAATTAGTTACAAATATAATATTATAAACAATAGTAGCAAAATTCAATAATAGAAAATTTAAAATATATTAAAACTATATAAATGTAAAAAGTTGTTAAAAAATAAAGTGTTATCATTGGACAATTGAAATTATCTCTCTACAAAAAGGAAAAAGCCTCACCCACTAGTGTAACCACATTCAGCCAATAAAAATAGAAATAAGTAATTTCTATTACAATAATAATTCTTTAAATTGAATATTTTAAATTGATTAAAATTCTTCTAATTGAATATTTTAAATTGATTAAAATTCTTTCAAAATATTAATATAGTTTTTTTAAAAGAATAATTTATATATTACAAAAATATCATCTTTCAAGACTTAGGGTTTCGACTGGGTTAGGGTTTCGAGACTGCGAGGGAGCGTATTTGGTTTAGCGAAGGCAACAATATTTTGAGACTGCGAGGGAGCGGTTTTGGTTTAGCGGAGGCGGGGTAGTCTGCAGGGAATAGATCCGCGGCGATAATGGGTAGCGCTGCTGTTTCCCTGAGATGATTCTTTTTTTGTGTGATTGAAATTTTTCATGCATTAGTTTTATTTTTAATGGACACCGACCTGAGATGAAATATGGCGTCGATGCAGGTATCTCACGTGATTCTATGCACAAGAGACGTGCGACGGGAGGAAAGAAGAAACAATGGAGAAAGAAGCGAAAGTAAGTGCCCTGTTTGTTCTGTAAATATTGCTCCTGTTTACACTTGGAATCATCGAATGCTTCAATACAACTGGATTTTTCAGTTAGAATTATTAAATTTAGTTTCTGTTTGGTGCATCTAGGTACGAGTTGGGTAGGCAGCCTGCCATGACAAAACTCTCAAGCAACAAGACGGTTAGAAGGGTACGTGTGAGAGGAGGAAATGTGAAATGGAGAGCCCTGAGGCTTGACACGGGTAACTACTCGTGGGGCTCGGAGGCTGTCACTAGGAAAACTCGTATATTGGATGTGGTTTACAATGCATCCAACAATGAGCTTGTCAGGACGCAAACCCTGGTCAAAAGTGCGATAGTGCAAGTTGACGCTGCTCCTTTTCGCATTTGGTATCAGCAGCACTATGGACAGGACATTGGCAGGAAGAAGAAGATGCCTGCCGCTGCGAAGAAAGAAAAAGAAATTGAGGTATGTGGGCAAGGATTTTACGTTTTGAAGTATTTAATTCATTCTTTTTCAGCTATGATCAATATGTTTATGCATTTCTTGGCATATGCAGGAGGGTGAAGCTGCAGTAGAAGAGAAGATTAGAAGCAAACATGTTTTAAGAAAGGTGGAGAAGCGATGTGAAGGTCACAAACTTGACCTACACATGGAAGAGCAATTTGCTGGTGGCAAATTGATGGCATGTATTTCTTCTCGCCCTGGACAATGTGGGCGTGGTGATGGGTATGGACACACTTAAAAACAATATGGACACACTTAAAAACAATATGCTTATTGGAAACTTAGGCAAAATATATTTTTTTCTTTTAATGGCTTTGAACAAGCTGTGTGCTTTTCTCCAGGTATATTTTGGAAGGAAAGGAACTTGAGTTCTACATGAAAAAATTGCAAAAGAAGAAAGGAAAGGGTGGCGCTGGAGCTGCCTAAGAATTGATTTTGGCTTCTCGAAAGTTTTGTTAAAGTTTGTTTTCTGTTAAACAATTGTGAGTCAGATATGGGGTAAAAATTTCTGGTAATTGACAAGGATGAATTTTATTTTGTCAATCATATTACCAACTTGGATTAATTACTGTAAATTTAATTGATGGCTGGTTGCTCTTTTTTATAGCATTAGAATTAATATGTCGTATTTAAGGACCATGCAGTTTTAGGCTCTTTTATTGGAATATATTTGCAGCATCTTGAGTTAATCTTGTTTTAGCAAGAAATAGTTATTTTTTACCCCCTTGAGTCTATTGTAAATTTGTAAGGTATACTGCTGGACCGCTGGTTACTGCATTCTCTATTTTTTTATAGAAGAGTGAACACATTAAGCATTTTGACAATTATATTTCAACGGAACGAAACTTTTTGCTGGTTTGGATGGTTGTTCATGTTAGCATTTCCACAATCTTTTTAGGTCCAAAAAATGTGGCGGGAGAAGCATGGATTTTTAGATGCCTTTATTTGTTCATGGGTTTTTGCCACATGTAATACTTGGAATTCTGATCATAATGAGCATTATTTAGAGTGAAAGAGTTCCAAAAAGCATGCCTTTATTTGTTCACATAAAATACTCAGAATCATGGTTGTAATCTAGGATTTTAGAGTCATAGATGCGATTCCGGGTAGCTCATTTTGCAGGTATATCTAACTTGAGGGGAAAGGAATTGTTAGAAGTTTCTAGGGAGCCTTTTCTTTGGATATTCCACCCACAGATTAGAAGGGGAAGGCTGAACAGCCAAACAAGGCCATGTGTAACCGATTAACCATTATGTTATTAAACTTTGAGCTAGCTACACGGTTCTTTACTATTTTATAATAACAGCATTGTTGTTAGGTGTTTAAAATGTGTTAGGAGAAGTATCAAAATGTTACGTGTTTTAAAAAATAAATAAATATATGTATATATATGCAGCAACAAATAAGTTCATACACCCCTATGCTAATATTAAAGCAACATAATCAACCTGGGAGACACGAGCAACAAACCATGACCTCAGCACTTCAGCCTCAAAATCATCCCAAGTTGACTTCGTCTTCTCATTTGAGAATTGAATTTCCTCATTAATGGAGGAAATTGTCATCTTCTCATTTGAAAATTGGAACCTACTTTCCTCAGCAATAGCAGAAACCCTGTCTCAAATGGCCACGAATGGTTTTACTAGCTAAAACAGTGCAACATAATATTAAACCGAGGACCATAACACATATCAATAAAATCAGATCTGCAATTTTAGACCAGGTTATCTTTTGTGAGTGTTTCTCCTTCAGGTGTTTTAGATCATCATCTCCACTCTCAGATGCTGGATTGTATAGAAGAAGCAGTTCAGAAGCAATTTGAGCACAGATAGTTATTGCTGAAGCCCCAAAAACTGACACTTGGAGCAGCCATTCTAGGCAGCAAATAGCCTATAAAAACACACACAGCAACTCTTCCACTAACAACAATTTTAGAAATCAAAACCAAAGTATGAATGTTGACTCTTATATATCCATTCAAAATGTTATTTAAACTTGTCCACCAAACAATTATCGCGTGGGGGTTTCAAAAGTCTTCCGAATTCGTTGAAAAGTCCCCCAGGGTTCGAAATTGAGAATTTCCTGCGAATGTCTCAGACTGTCAGCGAATTTCTACCAAATTCGAATTCCCAGTGAATCGAATTTTGAATTCCTTCCTCCAGGAGTGAATGTGGTAACTTAGTTTACAATGGACAATAGAACACACAGAATCAACTTTCTTGGTGTTTGTTTACGATGGGCAATAGAAAGCAGAATTTTGCTCATGTATGTAGATTCTCATTTGATATCAGTTCACATTTTTTCTTGCCTTATCAGTATTAATGCTTAGATGCTTTTATTTGTTCGTAGGGTTTATTTGCAATGGAATTTTAGAGCCACTCTTATAATCTACCTGTCTGTAATCAGTTCCACATTCTGTTTATCTTCCTCTGGGATTAGCATTTTGTTTAGATGTTTATTGTGTTAGAAGCAGCATCAAAGTGTCTTGGTGTTTATTTAGTTTACAATGGACAATACAACACGCAATCTAGTTTCTTGGTGTTTATTTAGTATGGGCAATACAACACAGAATTTTGCTCATGTATGTAAATTCTCATCTGATAATCAGTTCACACTTTTTCTTGATGTCCTAAACATATTAGGATCAGTATTAATGCTTAGATGCAAGTTTATTTGTTCATAGGGTTTATTCACAATGGAATTGTAGAGCCAGACTCTTATAGCCAAATACTTGTCTGTTATCAGTTCCACATTCTGTTTATGTTTCTCTGGAATCAGCATTTTGTTTAGATATTTATGGTGTTTGTTCACAGTGGGATATATAACAACTTTGAATCAGGTTTACATATGGAATTTCTTGTCACTAAAAGACCAGTTGTAGTTATTCGCTAGGCACTGAACTTTTTTCACATTCATTATAGGCCTAGCATCATTCAAGTTGTTGCTATGTGTTGCATCTATCATTGGAAAAGAATTCAAGGGTTACATGATATGAATGCTCATTGTATAGTTCTTGTGTCAGTACATTATGCAGGCACTTTTTCCAAGTGTTGAGATTAACAGAAAGGAATTAGATCCTTTGTCTTTTACTGGTAGAGTGGTTGTTGGAATCAAAATGAACAAACCCTTCTTTGCTTGCTTCTAGTAAAGTTTTATGTATTTGGCCTTTTTATTCCTTTGCCTAATTTTTAAAAGTTAAAGTGGATGCTTGCACTTTAAATGATAAATCTGTCCGGATGCTCATTTTCCTTGCAAGGTGGTTGTTTGTCTGTATTTTTGTTCTTAATTCTGGAAACACCATTTTATCAATGCGTAAAACTCCAAGTGATAAGAAGTTATTTGAATAGAAGTTCATGCTTAAGATTTGAATTGCTTGCAAGTTTATCCTCTTATCAATTTCTTCTTTCTTAGTGCTTGAAACATCATATTTTCTAGGTATAGAAATGAGCAATTCAAAGCTGGGTCTAAATGCGAAGAAGATATTTTAAACACAAGGCAACCCTTGTCTAGGGAAGGAGTAAATGATTGAGCAAAAGCTTCAAATGGTATCTAGTGGAAGACATCAAT
The DNA here is from genome assembly GCA_018584345.1 of Thuja plicata. NCBI lineage: Eukaryota > Viridiplantae > Streptophyta > Pinopsida > Cupressales > Cupressaceae > Thuja > Thuja plicata. Next base: position 1,794,950 of record MU224326.1, on the reverse strand, counting down.
TGCTCTAATCTATCTTCACAATACACAAGCACTTGTTTTGGGCAAAAGGATTAAATAGTTGAATGAGCTTTAATAGCTATGATTATATCTGGTAGGCGATTGTTGCTTGAAAACCACTGTTTTCCTGTCATGTCGGATGCCTGAAAAACAAAGTGAGCAAAATTAAACTTGCCGGTAACCGGAAAAACACTGTTGCTTTCTTCCTACATGCAAGTCGTTCTGGGTTAGAGGCGTTCCTGAGCTGCCAGGCATGGATGCCACACAAAGCTTTCTGAATGGAAAAAAGACAGTTCAAAACCCACTCCATTCTCAGCACAGAAGCAGCATACATGAAAATCTTCTGCAGCTCTGCAATACTGATATTGAATGAGTGAAATGAATAAACTCATTAATGAGGTGGAGTGCCGGAATGTAGAGACTGGGCATCTTGTGTCTAATCACGCCCCACAATCTTACTAATTTAATTGCCCCAAGGTTCTTAAGCTACTTAAGACTACAGCGAACGCTAAATATTTAGAGCAAACCACTGCAGCGAGATTATTAGCTGATAGGCTATTCTTGGTGGGAAACTTCAAGTTTGATGCCGTTTTTTCCATCCGCTGTCAATTTTCTGATTACCGAACTGGTGAAGGTTTGAACATGAAGTGTTTAAAATGCAACAATTTTCTTTCAAGGAACAAATGCAATTAAGTGGAGTTTTTGCATCGTAAATTGTGTGAAATTTGAATCAAAGGTAAATTTTGAAACGCTGTGAACATTTGCTATTGAGTATTGAATGGTCTCTTTGATCCACACCCTGCTGCGGATGATAATCTGCTCGGGAAACCCTTTGGCTTTGGTCTCTTTGCTTTCCAATGGACTGAGAGAAGACCGTTGAAGGAGATTTCCTGTGATTAAGTAATTGTGATGAAATCACAGAGACAGAAGAGAGAGATACAGGGACTGTGAGTATACAGATATTAAGTATATGTTCATCAGACACATATATATGAAGTAAATGTTTGTTTTTCCACTTTTATGTTTTTTTGAAAATTTTCCTTTCCTGTAATGTTGAGCTCTTTTTTCTTTTATCTTGGTTTGCATGTGGGGCTATTTAAGGTGGAGGAAAAAAAATTCCTTCAATTTATCTCTAGTTCATTTTAGGAAATAACTTCTGTTTATTTTGTTTATTAAATTATTTGGAAAATGCTTTTTAGCAAAATAATGTACAAACCCCGATGTCAGAGGGAAGGTAGTGGTGCGCATGTGATTTTTCATGACCTCCAAAGGTAATGATCTGCATGGATTTGTTAGCACTTGAAAGATTTATTTTGTTGTCTTCTGTAAGTTGGATCCAATTTGTATAAACTCATACTTCGAGAATGTAAGAAATGGGTATTGGGAAAAACTTATGATTTGCAGGATTTTTTATCGTAATCAGTAGAAATGTTGAAGTTCCATTCTCACATAGGAAATACTTTTGTATCTGTAAGATGAACAATTTCTGTAGTTTTTAATTTTTTAATAACAAATTTGGTAAAATACCTTATGAACAAAAGGTCCTCAATTTTTGGGCTGCTTATGTTTCAGCTGTTAGCTGTTATGATGCATTTGTTGATTTTAAAAACACCATTTTCATTTATTTTATCAAAAATCTGTTTCCAGTTTCTTAGAATACACAATATATAGAGATTTGGAGGAAAAGACAATCTTCACCCATATTTCAAATTCCGTAAGCTGGTTGCTATATAATTTCAGCTCCCCTTTATCTCAAAAAATTTACGTTGGAGATAGAGATGCTTGTGCTTTTCAAGGAGATTCCAAAATAGGCTTTTATGGCTTTGGAAATATTTATGGGACCCCTGGCTCCTTAGAATGAGAAGCTATAGCTTCCAGCATGGAACCATGTTGGAAAACAAATATAACCTTTCCTTGAATTAGAAAAAATTACTCCCAAATTTAATATGTAAAACATTTACCACCCCTCTGAAAATTTTCTTAAGAAGATGTGAATGATATCAAGGCTTATGTAGATGAAGGTAATATAGTTTACCTTCGATCAATCTACCAGAGTTACTAATTCTAGTGTTCCAAAGAGGAAACAACCTTGGACTGCAATACACCTTCCCCTTGTTTCTTTGTGTTGAGAACACAATTCAAGCTTCTCCAAATATAGGGAATACAGTGCCAAAGGCACCTCAAAATAGAACAAGCTGGCATATCTTCTATTACGGTGCAAGAAAAACACAATTGCGCCATTTCTGATCTTATTCTATATTATATAGAAATTTCAGATATTTTTTTTTCAGTTTTGATATTGTGAAATATGTTAGGGTAAGTGAAAATAAATGTATTCAACATATCTAAATTGATATTGTGAAATTTGTTAGGGTAAGTGTGGAAATAAATTTATTCAACATATCTAAATTTAGATTTAGAAATAGTTTTCTGCACTAAGATGAAAAGTGGGGTTTTGCATCTTAATTTGTTTGTGCAGTTAAATTGTTGTTTGTGTTGTAATGATTACATCCTTTAACTTCAACGGATATTTTTTTTGTCTGTGTATATGAATAGTATTTTATATTCCTAGGCCTGCACACCCTTCACCTGTCTCCTAAAATTTGCAGGGTCTCTCTACAGATTCCCATAATGTGCCTCTTCGTTTTCATATCAGTATGCCTATATTGCCTTGTGAAACACTGTATAATTCTCCTTGGCCCCTCCTTAAGCCTGTTGTCCTCGCGACCCTGTTGTCCTCATGAGTCAGAATGGAAATAAATTTATTCAACATATCTAAATTTAGATTTAGAAATAGTTTTCTGCACTAAAATGAAAGGCGGGGTTTTGCATCTCAATTTGTTTGTGCAGTCAAATTGTTGTTTTTGTTATAATGATTACAAGGTTTAACTTCAGAGGATATTTTTTGTTGTCTGTGACTGAATAATACTTTATATTCTTAGGCCTGAACACCTTTCACCTGTCTCCTCAAATTTGCAGGGTCTCTCTACAGATTCCCATAGCGTGCATCTATGTTTTCACCTCGGTAAGCCTCTATTGCCCTGTGAAACACTGCATAATTCTCCTTACCCCCCCCCCCCCAGCCTTTTGTCTTCGTGAATCAGAATGGAAATAAATTTTATATGAAAACCATGGATAACAGTGGCAATGGTTAGATCTAATGAAATGTAAGACCCACTCAAGTAATAGAGCCACCTTGCAAGTCAGAGTTGACGAATGAGTTATCCTTTGTTAGATTACTAATCAGGCCATTTAAATTTGGGAAGCCACACACGAGATAGAAGACAAACCCATGTAAATATAGGAGGCTTGAGCTTGTGTCCTTCAAGGGAGTGCCATCATGGTATATTTTTGATGGTCTTGGAGAATGACAGATACCCTAGGTAGCACTCACCTTCTTGTCTTTCTTGAACCTTTCACCATTAGATTCCTAATCTAGGACTACCAATCATTAAGATGTTACTCCACTAGTCTGCAAGCTCTCCATTCAAGTGGCTTACCAACTCATCCTTGGATTGTCCTATTCTTTCCAATCTTCCAAGACACTCTTGGAGGAGTTCAAAAGGTCTCTAAGCATGCCAAGTTTCCTAATCCCCAATCCATTCTACTTGATCAACTAAGTGATTCTTCATCGCTTAGTAAATTTGATAGTTTTAGGCCTACTAGTCTTGTAGGTCTCAATTAGCCCCAAGTTCAAGGTTTTTGGGCTCTAACTCAAGAATCTTGCAAACAATCCACTGAACTACTCACAATTCTGAACACCCTTTTGGAAGCCCAAAAAGATTATGTAGGTCTTGACTCTTCAATCCTTCGCACAATGCCCAAATCCTAAACCATCTATATAGGCCTAATTGCATTCTTTGATCGATCTTTAACCTCAAAACACCATGATATGGATTCAAAGGGACTCCAGTGCATGCCTCGTCTTAACTCTGACCTCCTTGCAACCTTCCATGACCTTGGATTGCATTTCTCAATGCGCTCCTGCAAGAAACACATTTTGCAGCACAAGACTCTCTAGTCGTGCTTTCATTGTGCTCACCTAGGGCATGCTCTCAAAACCTTGGTTTTGAGTTTTTGACCTACCACCAAAAGAAACCTACTATATATATAGCCTCCACTCAAAGCCTTCCAATGGCTGTGAAGATTCCACGGTGGAGTTTCAAGTTGGAGGCATTCTTTGATCAAAATCCCAAAACTGCCAGAGAACACAATTTCAAGACTTGATTTTTATTGAAATTACAAAACTATACAAAAATGAAACTGCCAAGAACACATAGGAAGTATATACTCTATTTTAACTAATTACAATGAAAAGAAACTAGATTCAATCCATAAGATACGAGTTGCTTAGTCTGCAACTAGACTGTGCATAATTGTCAACTGTATTATAAGAGCAAATTGTTCCAAAAGGCTTCTAACCTTCGTACAATACCTTTTTAGGTCTTATATATGCCTCCTCCACATGGATGAATCCATTGTGCAAGCCCTTAATTAATTTCTTGCAGAAATACCCCAATCCATCCAATGGTGTCAAGCAACTTTAAGAAGTTGCAAAAGTTGCTCTAGCAACTTTTACAAATTTGCCACTTCCAATGCATTGACCCAATCTATGGGTGCAAAATGATGTTTTAAGACTCCATGATCACATTCAAGACTAAAACATTACTCCATAATCACTATGACCCCATTTTGCATGGTGTGCTCACATTAGGCCTATGTGCCCATTGAGCAATTTCAAGACAAGTTACAAACAACAATCCCATTGAGCAATTTCAAGACAAGTTACAAACAACAATTAAAACCACTTCACACTCCTTCCTAACCAACCTAGTGGACTCCAAGGAACCCTTATTCCTACCATGCCCTTCACAAGGTCTTACAAGCCAAAATTTTGAGGACTTATCATTTAAACCCCTAGGTGCTCCTGCACCATTCTCCCCATCAAACAAAAGCTCAAGTCATAGTAGGTGACAAGAGTATGGGGTGAATGTCCAACTTTTTGAAATCTGCTTCAGGGACCCAAGTGGCTTTAGCTTCAAAGGATCCACTCCATTTGATGAAATGCTCCATATAGATCTTGTGCTTGGTTTGTTTGGCAACTCTAAACCCCATAACTTTCTCTACTTGAGGTTTGGGCGGTGTAGTTCATTTGTGTAACTCAGAGTCCACTTGTGGAGCAAGAAGTGTCTTAGTAGCATTTTCCATACAAGGACCCTTATATGCAACCAAGTCTGCTATATTGAAGACAAGAGATAAGACTATGTCTTCAGGCAAATCAATCTTGTAAGCATTGGAACCGTATTTCTCCAGAATTTTACAAGGGCCAAGTCTTCTCATCTGCAGCTTGCTAGGAACCCCCTTAGGTAATCTTGCTTTGTTAAGATGAACCATTACTAAGTCAACCACCTGAAATTGTAAGTCCTTCATATCCATCCCGTCTTTTATCTTTTGGGTATTCTCTGTCAAAGTCTGTTTAACCTGCTCATGAACTTCCCTCATGGACTAGGCAAAATCCTCTGCAAAACCACTTCTATTCTCTAGTTCTGTAATGTCTCTAACCTCCATTACACCCCTGGGATGTATGCCATAAACAATTGCAAATGGACTCTTACCTGTTGTCCTATTCATTGTGTCATTATAAGCAAATTCAGCTTGGTGAATGATTTGGTCCCGTGCTTGACCATGTTCCTTAGTTAAACATCTTAAGAGATTGCCCAAACTTCCGTTAACAACTTCTGTCTGCTCATATGTTTGGGGATGGTATGTAGACCCAAATGAGAGGTTAGTACCAAGTCTTTTCCACGTAGTTTTCCAAAAATGGCCAATGAAATTGGAGTCTCTATCAGACACAATACTGATTGGCAAACCATGAATCCTAATGACTTCCTTAAAGAACAAGTTTGCAATTTGGCAAGCACCATGAGTTACCTTACAAGGGATGAAGTGGACCATTTTGCTAAATCTGTCCACAACAACATAAACACTATCACATCCATTTTTGGTCCTAGACAACCCAACTACAAAGTCCATGCTAAGGCATTCCCATGGCCTATTGGGAATGGGCAAAGACTGATACATGCCTTCATTGGAGGAAGTACTCTTTGCTTTTTGGCATATAACACAACATTCCACATACTTCCTTATGTCCTTTTGCATTTTAGGCCAATAGTAAAACCTTTGTACTAATTCCAATGTCTTGTTTAAACCAAAGTGCCCTCCTAGGCTACCATTATGCTTCTCTTAGATTAAATTTTCCCTCATGGACCCTTTAGGCACACACAACTGTCGTCCTTTAAACAAAAGTCCATCTCGCAAAGTGTAATTAACATACAATGGAAATGATTTTCAAAACTCTGACATACCTGATAAGATGCAGAAAAGTCTTCATCTTCTTTGTACAACCCCTTGAAACTGTCAATTCCTATACTTTGTAACTGTATCTCTTGAACAATCAGTGCCCTCCTGCTTAAAGCATCAACAACCTTATTATTTTGACCCTTTTTATGCTTGATAGTAAAAGTATATGACTGCAGATATTTCACCCACTTAATGTGTCTATGATTAAGCTTGTCTTGAGAGTTGAGGAAACTCAAAGCTTGGTTATCTGTATAGACCACAAACTCTTTTGGCAAGAGATAGTGCCTCCATTTCCTTAGAGATTAAACAAGAGCATATAACTCCATATCATAGGATGAATATTTCCTCTTTGCTTCATTAAGTTTTTCACTGAAAAAGGCCACAGGCCTACCCTCTTGACTTAGCACTACTCCAACTTCAACATTGCTTGCATCACATTCAATTGTGAAGAGTTCATCAAAACTAGGTAACACCAAGATAGGTTGAGTGGTCACCTTCTGCTTCAAGACTTCAAACCCTTTATTTGCTGCTTCTGTCCATTGGAACTTAGTCTTAGTACCCCCTTTTATAGTGTCTTTGATGGGTGAGCATATTCCACTAAAGTTCCTGACGAACTTTCTATAAAATTGAGCCAAACCATGGAAGCTTCTCACTTCACTAGTTGTCTTGGGTGGAGACCAACTGAGAATTGCTTCTACCTTTGATGAGTCCATTTTCAAATCACCTTGTGAGACTACAAAGCCAAGATACACTAATTCCTGCTTCATAAATTCACACTTGTCCAAATGTATGGTTAGCTTTTCATCATGTAATCTCCTCAATACAAATTTTCAAGATGCTCTTCTTTTGTTTTACTAAAAATCAATATGTCGTCTAAATAGACAACTACAAACTTACCAAGATAGTCCTTTAAGACCTCATTCATTACTCTCATGAATGTGCTAGGGGCATTTGTCAACCCAAATGACATAACAAGCCACTCCCCTTATGTAGTCTTAAAAGCTGTCTTCCCCACATCTCCCTCCTTGATTCTTATTTGGTGATAACCACTTTTAAAGTCTATCTTGGTAAAGTACTTTGCACCCCCTAAACAGACCATAAGGTCTTCAATTCTAGGAATGGGGAACCTATCTCTGATAGTGATTCTATTAATGGCTCTAGAGTCAGTACATAACTTCCACGTTCCTCCTTTCTTAGCTTCCAAAATAGTGGGAACTGCGCAAGGACTAATGCTCTTCTTTATTAACCCACTATCTAGGAGTTCTTGGACTTGTTTGGCCACTTCTCCATTCTACTGAGGGATCATCTTATAAGATTCTTTATTTGGGAAAGAAGCTCTTGGGACAAAGTCTATCTGATGGCTTATAGCTCTCAGTGGTGAAAAAGAAGCATGTGTCCCATCACTTACTATGTCTCTAAATTCATTCAACAAAGCTTGCACCTCTTATGGGATTTCCACCTTTCTTGCTACCTTCTCTTCCTTAGGCTTCAATACCAAAGCAAATCCTACCCCATCTGTTAATTGACTAGTACATGTTGTCCCTTGTTCAACCAAGTGACTCTATAGGGATTAGCATGGGAGATTCTCAGCAATTTTAACTTCCTAACTACTTCCTCTAAGATAATATTATCTGTAGACCCCGAGTCAATGACAAATTTACATACCTTGCCCAAAATTTTACACTTGATTCTGAATAGTGACCTCCTTTGGCTTGGTTCCTCCCTCATTGGCTCTTTGATCAAGATTCTCCTCAACATGAGATTCTCTCCAACCTCTGAATCGAAATTAACCTCTGGTGATTTTACACTTGTAGTGTCTTCTTGAACATAGCTTACTCTCCTATCCCCTCCTTGGGTTGATGGAACCTTCTCTGGACATCTAAAGGCATGGTGTCCAATTTGATGACAATCGTAGCACTTCATGGTGGAGAAGTAGGATCCTCTTCCCGACCCTCTTGACCTACCTCTGTTGCTATTAGATCCCCTTCCTCTGTAGCTTCCTATGCCACTGTAATCCCCACTCTGCTCTGTCAACTTGGATTCCCCTTGGGACCTCTGGTCTGTGCCCACCTCTTTGTGCTCTGCCATCTCTGCCTCTGCCTCTAACTTTGTGATTCTACTCCTGCTTCCTTTTGCTCTTTTCTTCCACTTTTAGTGCCAACTGATAACACCTTTGCACTGTAGTGGGACTCAACAAGCTAATCTCTTCTTGTATGTTCCATCTTAGACCATTCAAGTATCTTGCCAGCTTGATACTCTCCTTTTTTGCAACACCAAACTTCAAACACAATTTTTGGAATTCCTCTGTGTAGGCAGCGACATCAAGGTCTCTTTGCCTCAATTTTTGTCTCTTTCTATGCAACTAAATTTCATAATCTTCTAGTATGTAAGTTTCCTTAATCTTTCTTACCATACCTTTCCAAGTAGCAATAAGACTCTTTCCCTCCTTCTGTCTCTCTGTTTGGACAAATTTCCACCAAGCTAAAACAACTCCTCTTAGCCTAGACTTGGCTACCTTCACCTTTTGTGCCTCACTTACATCATCACACTCAAAGTGATTTTCTAGACCCTCAATCCATTCCATCACTGTATCTGGTTCCATCTTTCCACTAAAGAGTGACGCCCTTCCAATGTCTTTCCTCCCATGACTTTGAGAGCTCAAAGAAAGGGTTCTTCTTGTAGAATAGGGTCTGGTTCATGGATTACATCTTCCTCTGCTATAACTTTTCTTTTTCTTCTTGCTCAGTTATTTTCACACTTACCTCCTTAGTGTTTACTTCGTCTTCCCCCAACTTGTTCTCTAATTGGGCTAACCTTTCACTGAGCATCCTATTATCCTCTTCTTTTTCATCTACCTTCTTAGCCAACTCTGCATTTGTCACCATGTTGGATTCACCAACTGATTCAATATCTGACATACAACCACTTCCTGTCCAAATCTTTGGGCTCTAATACCACGTTGATAGGGAGACCCTAGGTAACACTCACCTTCTTGTCTTTCTTGAACCTTTCACCATTAGATTCCTAATCTAAGACTCCCAATCATTAAGATGTTACTCCACTAGTCTGCAAGCTCTCCATACAAGTGGCTTATCAACTCATCCATGGATTGTCCTATTCTTTCCAATCTTCCAAGACACTCTTCTAGGAGTTCAAAAGGTCTGTAAACATGCCAAGTTTCCTAATCCCCAATACATTCTACTTGATCAACTAGGCAATTCTTCATCGTTTAGTAAATTTGATAGTTTTAGGCCTATTAGTCTTGTAGGTCTCAATTAGCCCTAAGTTTGAGGTTTTTGGGCTCTAACTCAAGAATCTTGCAAATAACCCGCTAGACTCCTCACCATTTTGAACACCCTTTTGGAAGCCCTAAAAGATTATGCAGGTCTTGGCTCTTCAATCCTCCATACAAGGCCCAAACCCTAAACCACTTATACAGGCCTAATTGCATTCTTTGACTGGTCTTTAACCTCAAAACACCATGATATGGATTCAAAGGGACTCCACTGCGTGCCTCAACTTAGCTCTGACCTCCTTGTAAGCTTCCATGACATTAGATTTCATTTCTCAATCCGCCCCTGCAAGAAACACAGTGTGCAACACAAAACTCCCTAGCCGGGCTTTCATTGTGCTCGCCTAGGGCATGCTCTCAAAACCTTGGTTTTGAATTTTTTGACCTACCACCAAAAGAAACCTACTATACATAGCCTCCACTCAAAGATTTCCAATGGTTGTGAAGATTCCACGGTGGAGTTTCAAGTTGGAGGCATTCTTTATCAAAACCCCAAAATTGCCAGAGAACACAGTTTCAAGACTTGATTTTTATTGAAACTACAAAACTATACAAAAATGAAACTGCCAATAACACAAAGGAAGTATATACTCTATTTTAATAATTACAATTGAAAAAAACTAAATTCAATCCATAAAACACGAGTTACTTAGTTTGCAACTAGACTATGCATAATTCTCAAAAAACTGTCTACTATATTACAAGAGTAAATTGTTCCAAAAGGATTATAACCTTTGTACAATACCTTTTTAGGTCTTATATATGCCTCCTCCACATGGATGAATCCATTGTGCAAGCTGCAGGGTGGATTCAAATGTTGTATCCCAGCTTTCCTTTGCAACCTTCATAACTTCCAGTTTTACTTCTAGCTCGGCAGCTAGACTCACTAAACTCTTTGCAGTCGATAGATTTGAACTGCTCTGTGATAACTCCTTTGCTTTTGAGAGTTCCTTCTGTATTACCTCCAAATGAGGCAACAAGCTTGTCTGAATGGTTATCAACTTGGCCCTTATTCGACCATCTTCAGCCATAAGCTCAGCTATTTTGTTGGAAATACAATAATGGGAAAGCAAGATACTTAGGGGGGGGGGGGGGA
>MU224326.1:1765526-1777023 GCA_018584345.1 Thuja plicata | reverse complement strand
TGCTCTATTAAAAGCTTCAGATCATTACAATCTACCTTGTTAAAGGATTTAAACTTACAATGAAGTAAGCACTCTGTTAAGAGATAAATAAAGGCCTGCTAAAACCACTTTGTTAAGAGATTTTCACTTGATACAATGATTAAAAAGTCTCAAGTATTGATCCTTCGATGTGCACTCTGATGCTGATGACGGATCTCCTCTTTTCAGTATCTCTTCTGATCTTATAATCTGATATGTCTTTACTCTGTTGTTCACTGTGTTATGCTTTGCTTGATCTCTACTTCTGAACAAAATAGCCCTCTGTGCATTTCACTTCAAAATGTAGTCACTTCAACAATTACTCTTCTGCCTCTTGTACACACACAAAATAGGGTTTCGAAGCAATCTAATATATCTATACAGATTTGACACTGAGATCTAGATCAACGATCAAGATCCAATACCCATACCATGATGGTATTACAATTAATGCTTACAATGAGTCATGCATAGGATAAAACAATTAAATGCATAATTAACTCCGTATAAGAATATTAAATGCATACATTAGTCAGCCCAAAAAGCTTATACAAGTCGGCCGGATCACTTATCCTTGAAGTTTGTATCATTCCTGATAGATATACAAAAACTGCTCTGCTCGGACCTTGACTGTCTGTCGCTCGGCACTTAACATCTCTGTCTCTACTCGGCTCGACAATGTAACTCGACAAACTGAGAACTGCTCGGCAATGTTGCTCGGCCTTGCATAGTTTTAACTCGGCCACAATGATAGCCAACTAAAACTGCCTAATGAATTGACTAAGTGTTGGGCACTAATCATCAACATAACTTAGAGATTAACATCCTCCACATGGATGAATCCATTGTGCAAGCCCTTAACTGATTTCTTGCAAAATACCCTAATCCATTCAAATGTTGTCAAGCAACTTTGAGAAGTTGCAAAAGTTGCTCTACCAACTTTTTGCAACTTTTACAAATTTGCCACTTCCAATGCATTGGCCCAATCTATAGGTGCAGAATGATGTTTTAAGACTCCATGAGCATATTCAAGACAAAAAAATTACTCCCTAATTACTATGACCCTATTTTGCATGGTGTGCTTACATTAGACCTATGTGCCCATTGATCAATTTCAAGACAAATTACAAACAATAATTAAAACCACTTCACACTCCTTGTTAACTAACCTAATGGACTCCAAGGAACCCTTATTCCTACCATGACCTTCACAAGGTCTTACAAGCCAAAATTTTGAGGACTCATCACTTAAACCCCTAGGTGCTCCTGCTCCAGAGAAGAACTACTATGGCTGTTGTATGGATCAAAACTATTATCTTAAAATTCAAAAAAAGTCCGTCTGAAGCGACCTCTATTAGATTCTAGAAGTTGCTGCAAAATGAAATTTCTTTGACTGTATAATTTAATTTCAAACTCTCTCTCCATACTAACCAAGCTAAAACTTCACTAAGCATCAAATTGGACAACAAACTATACATAGCTGGAAAAGCCAAAATTTGTATATACATTGCCTGCAACTATTACTATTATTGGATTCAAATTTATTCAAACACTAGTGAAAATCCTATCTTGTGCTCTAGGTGTGCACATGCTGGGGGTTTCCTATTTTTTTTGTTGCACGTTCATGGATTTTTGAAAGCCCCCAATGCATGAAATTGTTTTTTTTTGTTGTTCTAATATAGTCAGAGACATCACACCTCATTATTCAGCATGTGTGCTACGAGAGGGATATAAGTTAGTATATAAATATGGTGAGGATCAATGGACAATTTTTTGGTTTTAGTCTGTAGCTCATAGCGCCTTACAAGTGGCTTTTTCATTTAAGAAAACCTCTTCTTAGGGATGCCATATATTATGTGCAGTGGTTTTTTCAATGGGGGTTTGTGTCCATGACCAAAGAGGAGGATGTTTCAGTTGATTCCAAACATTTTTGAATTAGAGGTTTTCTATGTGGCATCTGCTGTGTTTGAATTTTCTAAGCTTATAGAATTAATAATGAATATTATGTTTAGTCTTCCTTGTTTCCCAAGGAGGTCTGCAATACGTGACATTAGATTGCTGTTATGTTTCAGTTCCTATGCTCACAAGATGTATTGTATTAGGTCTTTTGAAATGAGATAGTTAGATGGCAAAGAAGATTTTGTTTTGTTCAGTTATTTGTGTAATGCATGTTCAAAACATCTCAAAAGTGAAAGAAAAAAAATCTTAAATTCATGGAAATTATTGCTGACTCAATAATATTATGGTTTATTTTCTTTCTTCTTTTAACTTCTTTACTTGATGAGTTCCTTTTGTTTCCTCTAACCTTATGCCAAATTGTCCTCACCACTGTGTATTTTTTATGGATGTTTTTCCCCTTGAGATCATCCCATTTTACCAAATGATAATTCCGTTCTATTGGTGTTCTAATGGTTTTTGGTATGATAACATAGACAAATTTTCTTTTTCCTCTTCTTTTTTGGCTGCAAGATGTCATTTGCCCTTATTTGTTTGATGCTTCTACAATTTCTTTTCTCATGCATTTTTAATTTTTTTCTCAATTTTTCAATATCATCTCTTCGTAATTCTAAGAGCAAAGATCTTCTAATGTAAATTTAAATTTATTAAGTGTAAATTGTTTCTTAAGTCCAATCACAGTTAATTTGTTGTGCAGACTGCATATTTTCTTAGTTCAACTAAGTAGAATGTAATTTCCTATGAAATATTTTTTATGAAATGTTTTTTTAGAATACAAGATCTAACTAAACTGTGTAATGATGGATAGATAATGTCTAAGAATTATCACATACTGGGTTTCTCCTTTTTATTTTTGAGGCAGTGTGCATGTGAGAGAGTGTTTTACTAACTTCCAAACTCTTTTGAGACACTTGGCCTTTAAATCACTGAATTTATATGCACTAAATACCTGGGGCTACAACTTTTTTTATAAAACTATGAGCTTCTACTCAAAATTATCTCATTTCAATAAACTATAAAGTTTATTTACACGACAAATTCAGACACAATGGATCTACAGATTTGTGAACCATTTGCTCCGACATTTCATATTTAATCTCTATACCCTAAACTACATTTTGTTCAGACTAAATAATTGCAAAAGAACTCAAACATGTTAAAATTGTATTTGCATGTGGAAAATGGGGAACTCCGAGACCTTCAATTTATTAGAGTAATGAATATGATTATTTAGATAGGTGCAAATACAAAATACATAAGCAAAAGGGTACAAAAATTGTTTGTCAAAATGGCTCAACGTAATTTTGTTGGTACCTTCAAAGTACATAATGTATGATACAATATTTTATGGGATAATTTATTGGTGTATCATAAAATTTTTCATGAGAAGAGTTCCTACTAGCTGAAACAAGCAACAAATCTAGAAATAGAATGGCAAAAGTAATTACTATGATAGGATTGGGTTTGAATGATTGGCAGTGGAATAAAAGAAGGGAATATGAATCAAGATGATGCTTGGATGCGAGTATAAAGGAAGGGGGTGGAATAGAATTTAGTTTTTGATGTTTGAATGTCAAATAAATGTGGAATAATAACCGAGTTTTATTCATGCAGATAAGTGCTCTGAAAAAGATCTCAGAATTGGAATCATTGGCATGTCCCAACGACAATGGGGAGTAGACTTTGCAACACAAATGAGAGAAACACAAAACCTTCTCAGAGTCTATTTTAATCCAACATGATTATTTTTGCATCTACCATGTGTCTCAAAAATAGAGTTATTATTTAGGGCCCAATGGAGAATATGGGAATCTATCCAAACGAGGTACTTTACAACATGGGAAAGAAACAAAATGTATTGAAAGTGGGTACTAGTTATAGAGAAAGTACTAAATGTAGTTTAGACAAATTGGAAAATGAACATCTTTATCAAGTATATTTATTTGTGGATTCCTCTGGATTTAATTTAATGAATTGTGCTATGTGAGACCATAATTACATTTTAAACCAGCAGTTTTTTCAATCTTTCACATCATTCTAATTGGTCGGTTTTCATTTTTCAATAAAAAAGAAAATACACAACAAATCAAATTTCATCCAGCAAACTATTAAACTGTTTTCTAATAATTGTATACATATAAATTGTACACTTATTGTTTGAAAACTAACGTATTAAAATTAATGATTTTGTTGAAATTTTGCTTCATATTGTATGTCACTGATCCACATGAATGCAAACTGTGGAGGTGGGGGACTAAAATATCCTATCACTTTGGGCCCATTTGTTTCACGAAATTAGACTGACATTATCTAATTCCGGATAATACCAATTCTATGTTTGTGTCCATCTTACAAAATTGGAATTGGAATTTTCAAATTCCATTTTTGTCCCAAAATGGGAATATGCATCTTCCACCCAAATAGGTGAAATTGGAATTGGCTAATCCAATTCCAATTTTTATAAAACCAAATTTAAGCTTTACACGTGTGTATATGTATGTGTATGTGTGTATATATATACACTTGTATATATAGATATGTATATACACATGTATGTATATACACACAAATACACACAAATACACACATGTATGTGTGTATATACATGTGTATATACATACACATATACACACGTGTGGGTATATATATACATATATACACACATGTGTGTATCATGTGTGTATATGTATGTATATACACGTATGTGTATACACACACACACACATCTATGTGTATACACACACATGTGTATATAAACACATATACACGTGAATGTTGACATGCCCATTTAAAGAAAAATATCCTCACTTCAGAGACATATTTCTCGTAGTTATTATATAATTTTATTTTGTTATGTCAGATCATATAAATATTGTTACATTTTATTTTTATTTGTTATTAGCCATTCAATATATCACCTGTAGTATATACTACTATCGGCGTAACCATTGCACCTTATTGAGGTGCTAGTGCTAGTTGTAGTTAATTTTTTAAGTGGCATTTCTTGATACACAATACATAAACCTAGAAAATCATGTTTACACTAAACATATGACATGACAAAGTCCTTAACCAACTTTTTGTCATTTTTAATTAAACCTCAATTGTTAAAATGCTAATGTAAATTCTTACATTGAAATTTTGAGTTCCAGATGATATTATTAGTTCTACTATAAGATGCAGATGTGGCTTCAAATGGATATGATGTATTTGTCAATAGAAAAGAGCTAAACCTCCATTCTAAAAAATAAAGACTTGCCAAATAGTGCCAAGAGGAAGTATGAGAGTAAGATATCTTGCCTTTGCAGAGCTTTCATCAATGCTGCAAGTAGCTAACTATTTAGCTAATGGATTGGCACATTTGCATAAATGAATGAGAATAATCTTCTTGAATTGAACACTTATTCTACTACACAATTTTGCAACCCATTAAAATAAGCCAACACTAGTTCAACAACTGCTTTGTTCCACAACTTCATTATTTGATTTGTGCCCAAGAAAAATGGATCCGCCATGTAGGAAACTGCTATCCTCCAAATAAAGAACTAGTCCAGCCCCTTTATTTCTTTGTGAGGCACTATCAAAATTCATTTTCTCATGGACTTATGAGTTCATCTTTATTCCCGTCCAACATTGTATCCTCTATCTTACTTATCTTTTTTGTGGGTACATTTACATTAGGATTGCTCCCACTCAAATTGTTAAAAAGCATAAAATGGAGTTATCTCCCAACCAATGTAATTGCATGCATTTAATTTTTATCAGTGTGCAAGTACCATTTTTAGTGCCACATACATAATCATAATTTTTTTTTTAAAGATAAGGAGAATACTTTCTCGAATCACCCTTTACTTCAAAGCTATTATGAAGGGGTTAAGAAAGAATGATTAGTGTATTAGAAGTAGTGTCCTAGTATCTTTTGTCAAAATTTAAGTCCGTTCAATGTTTGCATTGTACATTTCCATATACTTTGTTTGCATTCTTTATATGTATATGCTAGGATAAAAGCCCAAGATGAATGACACATTGATGAACTAGGTCTCCATTTGTCTTGAGAATGCAAAAACCATTTGCAATGGAACCAACTTTCTAGATGCAAACTCTATGATATCAATTAAAGTCCAAACATTGATTGCAACTCAATTTTTGAGGGGAAGGGGATTTATTTGGCCAAAACATTAGAAACCCTTGCATCCACTGGAAGCTCTAGGAAATTCTCTAATATAGGCTTCACAAGGGAAGAGGGTGCCTTAGCACCCACTAAATCTTCAGAGGAAAATCCTCATTAAAGACAAATCAAGAAATAGGTAATGGATAAATATCTAGTGAAACATTTTACATTTTAAAGACAAAACCAAAGTAGAAAAAATACAAGAATAACCTTATGTAGATAAAAAATAAGGTTACATATGTTTCTACCAAGTAGAGTGACTTGCTAACTGAAGCTTGCAACTCACACATTCAAGTAACAAATGACCAACCTCAAATTAACATTTGGTTCGAAAGAATTTCACTCATAGTCCAATGCCACTTCCAAACCTGATAGATCTATATTTAAAAGGAGCGAATCCTTACTATCTAGCTTCACCAGGATACAACTAAAGGTAATATTATCTATAACTTCAAAATAAGGCAAAATCCAACTCTGTAAGCGGGGTGCCAACTCACACCTACAACACCTTGAAAGATTTTATCAGGGGCTTCATGAAAGGATATTAAGGTGTCAAGAGGAGTTTCCTTAACCTAGAATCAATTAACAAAATCCTGGTTTTTAGATTTAAACATTGCAAAGAATTCATGTGCATGAAGGTAAATTTCAACATTTAGACCCAAATGTGGCCTCCAAGTACTAGACATACAATCATGAAGAATTGGGACACCAGGCAAAAGATAAGAAATTTTTTTGAGTATCACAAATTTAGCATGGTGGTCTTACACTTTCAAGACTTTATTGCCAAATAGATGAGGGGAGTGAGTTGAGTGCATAATCAAGCTAGCTCTCCTACCTATGCCTTTAAAAATGACCTAG
Source organism: Thuja plicata (assembly GCA_018584345.1). Taxonomy (NCBI): domain Eukaryota; kingdom Viridiplantae; phylum Streptophyta; class Pinopsida; order Cupressales; family Cupressaceae; genus Thuja; species Thuja plicata. Next base: position 1,770,020 of record MU224326.1, on the reverse strand, counting down.
GTCCCCAAGAGCTCCCCCACCACAAAGAAAAAGAACACATAAGATGGAGGGACTTTGTCAGAGATAAACACAATTCTTTTCTAAAGTTCAATGACAAGATTTATCCAATGACTCCATAAATATGTACAAAAATATTTTCCATTAAATTTGATTGATTTGAATGCATACTGAGTATGAATTCATATCATCATTTGAAATATTTCCTAATGTAGTGAAAAACTAGGGATAGGTTGAGGTTCTAACCCTTGGATTCTATTATGGTTCAATTTCCATCCTGGTAGTTAATGAAAATGCCTCCTCAGTTTCATCAATGTCATCCAATCTTGTATCTTTTGCTACATGTGCATCCTCCAATGTCAACTTCTCAAAATCAAGAATATCATCTTCATTAAATGAATAAGATTGCTCATCTTACCATGTCCAATCACTATAAGGATCAGACTCATGCAAATCAATGAGGTTCTTTAATTTATCCTCTACCCTTGTGCATAGTCGAAGGTTGTATTGCACAAAGACAATGTCATCAAGGAACTTTTGAGGTAATTTGTTTTTGTGTGTGTGTGTGTGTGGCCTTAAACAATCTCCAATTGCACTCATAGTTGGATGTATGTAAAGACCTTACAATCAGTATGATCTGAATCTGCACTTCTCTTAAACTATAAAATTGAAAAAAAAAATAGATTCACTAGAAGTTATAAATTTTGCAACCGATTTATCCATAGAAAACTGATACAAAATCTCTTAACAACAATAGTTGGGCTTATAGAAAATAGAGTCTTAGTAACAACAACTTGATCCTACAAATTTCACCAGAACGTAGTATAGAGTTTGAACTACAAAAAAAGAGGTGATTTGTGGGGGTTTCGTCCCTTCACCAACAATGTTCTCAACAACAACAACAATATTCCACATTAGAGGTGATCTCTTGGGGTTTTTGTCCCAAGACCCAAATCGTGCATAAAGGCAAACCGAAATATTCAACATACCAAAAAAATATCAGTCTTCTACATATATCTGTATGCACCCTAAAATGGTCGCCTAGACTATGGGCCCCCATTCTTCAATTTATCAAATGACATAATTAATTTATCAATTTCTTGAACCAATGCTTTGCAACATTTTAATTCAAATCAATTTCCTTGATCAAATCATTATTACTTTAATTATTTCCTAAGGTTTGATCATTTCATCAATAATCTTATTTAATTAAAAGAAAACATCCCTTTTAATTAAATAAAATAATCTTATTTAATTAAAATAAATCTTTTAATTAAATGATCTTATCTTATTTAATTAAAATCTCTCTTTTAATTAAATAATATTATCTTATTTAATTAAAATCTCTCTTTTAATTAAATAATATTATCTTATTTAATTAAAATCTCTATTTTAATTAAATAAAATAATCTTATTTAATTGAAAGAAAATCCTTCTTTAATTAAATAAAATGATCTTATCTTCAATAATCTTATTTAATTAAAAGAAAATATCCCTTTTAATTAAATAAAATAATCTTATTTAATTACAATAAATCTTTTAATTAAATGATCTTATCTTATTTAATTAAAATCTCTCTTTTAATTAAATAATATTATCTTATTTAATTAAAATCTTTAATTTAATTAAATAAAATAATCTTATTTAATTGAAAGAAAATCCTTGTTTAGTTAAATAAAATCTCCACTTAAAGCTCTCTTTTTGATGAAAAAAGGAAATAAATCAAATAAAAAAAAAAAAAATCTTTTTTTCTCTACATCTTCCTAAGTGGTGGGTTTTTTTGCCTCTTAATCATAGCCCTTTGATCTTGCCTTTTGAAGATTTAAAGCACATGGATCAACCAAGATTTAATCTCCACCATTGCTTTATTTTCTGTTTTTTTTACCCCTTAATCTCCACCGTCCATTGCTCTTTATAAGAAAGCCTCTCCTTCTCATTTTCATAATAAAAAACACACACACATTCTTTAGTTTATTTTTATGCTGCAGGATTGGAGAGCAATTTTGGAGGAGAATTTGAGCACTTGAGCTTGGATATTGCAACTTCTCTCTTCTTGTCTTCTTCTCTCATACAATCATGGCAATTCATTTAGATTAATTTTGCATTTGCATTTTAGATTAAACTCATATTTTCTTTCATAGATTAATTTTGCATTCGTATTTCCTTTCATAGAATAATCATGCATTGTTATCATATAGCTTAATTCCATTATCATATACACAAAATCATGCATTATCATATAGAATCTCTCATTTTATGGTGTACTTGTAAGGGCACAAACTAGGTCAATCTGAGGGTCTCTATCACACACCTTTGCACTCCATGAATAGAGAGCTATGAGTTGCCATTCGAGACCTCATTCTTGAGCAATCTTGAATATAATGACTCATAGAAGTGTGACACATTTTTAGCACACATTTTTGACGCCCACCGTGGGGCAGAACATCTAGTTCTGTCATCACATTCAAAAATTTCTTCTATCTTCTGTCTATTATTCTCTTAGTGTTTTAAAGCTCTCATTTTGAGCCAAATCTGACCCCACCATTGCGTTCAGATCGTCATTTCGGTTGAAAATGACTATAAACTTGTCCATATTTGACGAAAGTCAAATTTGTGACAAATACTTTTGCCCAAGCAGGTTGCACGAAAATCAAGATAGATTTTGGATCATCTTTACACGCAGCTCGATGTAGATTTTTGAAAAAATAAAATAAAATAAAAAATTAGATTTTTTACTAGGTTAAATTTGACGGCCATATGACCGTCAAAATTTGGGCCTTTTGTGACGGCCCCCAGCCCGTCAATTTTAATGCCGCAGTCTGTTGACGTCAGCAGGGTTTGAAAAGTCTTTGCCTTCACCATTGGAGTTTTTGAAATTGCAGTCTAACTTCAAACGATCATGTCTTGCTCATTTTAGGTCCAAATTGAGTGCAATTTTTTTTTTAAAATTTTGTGTAGAATTGTTTGAAGATTTCTGGACTGTTCTTAGTTTCTAGATTTTAGTCACATATTTATTTGAAATTGCAGGTTTTCATTACTGTACCTGTCTAATCCTCTATTTTGCAGCTTTCAAAGCCTCATATGGGCTCATACGGTAACATTTTTGAGTGCAACTTATTTTGAAAGTGCGTGATTTTTCATCTACTTTCTGAATATACAATCAGATTTCTGATTTTATGATTTTTCTAATGCTAACCAATCTTTGGCTTTGTTGTTCTTGATGCTTATCTTTGATTACAACCTAACAGTGGTTTGCAGGATGTTAAAAAAGAAGACTCAAACAAAGAATACTAACGAATCGTCTTGAAGGTTGCCTTGATCGATAGTGCGCTAAACATTGTGCTTGCATTTTGTTTAGTTTTATTAAAATAGGAACCCACATGCAAGAATTATAAAATGAACTTCTATTTGGTATTTTTAGGAATGACAATAATGTTAGGAAACTGTGCTCTCGCCCTTTTGGGATGATCAGAAATCCAGAAACATTATTGTCATTTTCTTATGTGTTTGGAGTGTCTTTTAGATTGTAATCCTAAGAATTATATGAACATATCCTCTCCCCTTGCCTTTGTGGATCTTGGGTGTAAGAGAAACTCATATAATTCTTTTAGCGTGGCTACCTCCTGAGTGCTTTAATAGAGCCAGTGAGAGTGGATTGCACAATCGGTAACAGGCTAAAGCCAAGCCCTTCCAAACCGGTATATAAAAAATGCCATTGTGATTAGTCTCACAGTGGAGAGGTGTGAATTCGTTGTGGTAACCAAAATCTCCTCTAGTACCCTAGTGGTGCATTAAAGTCCCTACATTGTTAAGGTGAAAACCTTGCTTTGAAAGGATTGGGAGAGCCCCCTTCATTGGGAAAATGATTTAATCACAACCACCTGAATGGATGCCTTGACTACAAACTTTGTTTTAGTGACCAAAAACCCTCTATCTGTTGGCGCGAAAGGTCAAAGACCAACTAAGACGTCCCACATTTTCACGGCTCTTAGTAGAGACAACAGTCCTTTGGGAAGCAATTCTCTTGGGATTCAAAGCTTGGTCTGCCTGAGAAGTGAGTGCACATGTAAGGAGGAGCCCGTGCCTCCAAGCTTCTAAGTTGTCCGCTATGAGTAAGTGTGGCTGAACTTCGGTTCAAGTGGGAATTCAACAGATATTGTCCCGGCTTACATAGGTTGTGATGTGACTGTTTCTTTTACAACAAACAATCTGCTTGATGTGTCTTGCGTGAGTGAAAGATCAAAATATACATCCAAACATTAAGACAAACACCAAAATGATCAACAAATCTGCATTCTTAAGTGTCAAACTGTCAAATTGCTCATTTTTGCTATCCCGTGATTTTCAGTCTTCCTGGGTTGATTTAGATCAGATTAGGTCACTTACCCCACTGTTAGAAGCTTGTTTACACTTTGGATTCTTTCATTTTGACCTCTTGAACTAGTAATCTTTGGTTTCACAAGTGACCTTGCTTGGAGTTGGTGAGCTAGAAACTGT
>MU224326.1:1735024-1755092 GCA_018584345.1 Thuja plicata | reverse complement strand
TGGTATCCTAAATCAGAGAATACACAACTTCATGTGTATACTGATGCAGATTGGGCAGGTTGTATTGATGATAGGAAGAGCACTTTAGGAGGAGCAGTATTTCTTGGAGAAAGGTTGGTATCTTGGAAAAGAAAGAAGAAAAAATGTATTTCTCAGTCAACGGTAGAGGCAGAATATGTTACAGCAGCACTAAATTGTACAACAATTGTTTGGATCAAGCAGATAGTTAAAGACTTTGGTATTCAAGTTGACTATCCTATTGTTATTCATTGTGACAACACTAGTACTATTAACATGTCTAAGAACCCTATGATGCACGCAAAGACAAAACACATAGAGATCAAGTACCATTTTTTGAGAGAAAAAGTTGCAGACAAGGAAGTGACATTGGACTATGTAATCACAAAAGATCAGTTAGCAGACATTTTCACAAAGCCTTTAGCAAAGGATACTTTTGAGTATCTAAGGGAGAAGTTGGGAGTAATTCCCTCTCCTAAGTCTGATTAGAGAAAGAAGCAAGTATATCAGTCCTGTGTGACTGATGAATGGTTGACTACTCTACTTCTAGAGTAGTACATGTGCATAATGGTTTATGGCGCCCTTTGCCATTGATGTCAATGGGGGAGTATGTACTAAAAACAAGGAAAACAAGGAACACATACAAGGAGCTTATACTCTGAGGGAGTATACATATAAAACATAGTCCATGTAACTGTAGCGGTGTAGATGAATCTTTGATGAGGATATTGAGAAGATTGTAAAAGAAAGAAGACACCATGAACATAAGTTGTTTTTATCATATGTTTCCATCAATGCCAAAGGGGGAGATTGTTGGAGATTTGATTCTGAACAGTTGATTGATTGTATGTTTGTCATTGATGACAACATATAATACACAGTAGTACTTCTATATGTACTTATCCATATGATGACATGAAGACTTGCATGGATAGATACATGTTGTTGACATGTTTATTACGCTATGTTCATACACGTAGACCCAGATATGATGTTTCAGTAAAGATATGTAATTCTGTTATTGACGGTTACAGTTCTGGAGGTATAATGGTTTAAGGCCGACATATGTGACATGTTTATTGAGTTGCGCCTATCTTCAGGATATGCGTGTGTATATTCATGATGAGTTATGAGTTATTGATATTAATCTAAAGGCGCCAAACATATTTCAAGAATATTACAAAGTTATGGTTAAATTGGTGAAGCCGACTTAGTGAAGTGATGCGTCTATTTAGTATATACTTGCACGGTTGTAATTATGCTTGCGCACTTAATAGAGCCGACATGGATGTTATGAAGAGTTGTCTAACAGGTCCCATGATCTCATACTTTGAGAATGTACTTATAGAAGGTCATTTGTGATAAGAAGAGTTGCGAAAGCCAGAGATAAGAAAAGCAGAGCAGAGCTATATTTATCATATGTTGATAATATAGATATTGAAGTAGAAGCTTTCAGAACATAGAGAAGATTGTTGTAGTGCTTTACAAGAGGTTAAAGCATCAGCGCACAAAAGGAACTGATCAGACAAGCAGTGTCACAAATAACAGTTCACCTTGTTGATACAGTGTGTATCAAGTAACCAGAAGGTTGTAGCCTTCACCACTTAGATAGTGAGTCCTTGGACAGTGAGTCCACCACGCCTAACAGGGTTATTGTAAAAGACTCCTAACAAGGTTAGACCCTTAACCAGGTCACTATACTACTACATTGTAATGAACAACTCCTAACAGGGTTGTATGATCTTTTAATAGGGATTACTATAAACCAGTATAGTTCTTTGTGGGTACTAATTCCCACTGGGGTTTTTACCATTTGGTTTCCCCGTAACCAAATTGATGTGTTGTGTAATGTGTTATCTGAATGTGCATTTACTTTGTATCAATTTGGATTAATAAGTATAAGAAAAAGATAAAGTTGCTGATAACTGATTCACCCCCCCTCTCAGTTATCCCTGAAGTATTCTAACAGTTAAATCATAAAAAGTGTGCATTTGGAGTCACCTCTGGAAAACTACTAGTGTTCATCATTTCAACAAGAGGATTAGAGGTACACCCTAAGAAGGTCCAAGCAATTATAGATATGCCACCTCCTATAAACATTAGTCAAATGAGGATTCTTCAAGGATGTCTTCAATCTATAAGGAGATTCATTTCACAATTGGCAGATAGAGCTCAACCCTTCAACAAGAACTTACACAAAGGAGTCAAATGTGTTTGGAATGAGGATTTTCAAAAGAGTATAGATCAAATTAAGAAGTACGTGGCAAATCCTCCATTTTTAATGCCTCCTATCCCAGGGAAACCACTTATTCAATACATTTTAGTGACAAAATCTTCCTTGGGGGCATTACTAGCTCATCTTGATGAAAATGGGAAAGAAAGAGAAATATACTATATTAGCCACACTCTTGTTTCATACGAGGTTAACTACACCAGCATTGAGAAATCTTACCTTGTAGTTGTGTTTGCTTCCCAAAAGTTGTGACATTACATGCTTGCGCACACTATACACCTCATAGCAAAAATAGATCCACTCAAATATTCGCTAGGTAAGGCCGCCCTCATAGGTAAACTTGCTAAATGGACGACAATCCTTTCAGAGTTTGACATAGAGTACATTGAGCATAAAGCAATCAAAGGACAAGCCATAGTAGATCAATTGGCTGATTTGCCAATACAAGATAATGCACCTATTGAAGTTGACTTCTCAGATGAGCACCTCATGTATATGACTGAAAGAACATGGAAGATGTTCTTTGATGGATCCTTTATGCAAAATGGTTCAGGAGTTGGTGTGTTGTTTGTTTCTCCTCATGGGTACACGATCCCTAAGTCTTATAAATTATTTTTCCCATGTACAAACAACATTGTTGAGTATGAAGCTTTAACAAATGGACTTAAGATGGCCATAGAATGGAGAATCAAAAAGTTACACATCTATGGGGATTCATAGCTGATAATCAACCAAGTTAATGATGAATATCAAATAGAACATGAGAAAATGGTACCTTACAAGCAAATGGTTGATTCCTTGAAATGCTACTTCACATTTGTCACATTTCAACAAACCCCTAGAGCAAAAAACAAAGCAGCTGATGCTATGGCTACACTTTCTTCACTCCTTCAGTTAGAGAAACATGAATCAAGATTTGAATTCCTGGTGGAAGAGCTACATCACCCTATATATGACTCTCAAGATAGCCATGTCATCTGTACCCTTGTTGGTCGCGAGTCATCCCGTTATGGTGCCATTTACTCATACCTTTGTGATGGCATTATTCCTGAAACCTTTAACCGATCTAAACACAGAAACCTTACCCGAAATGCCTCTCGCCATTCCCTTATCACTGGTGATTTGTATAGGAGGGGTCTAGATGAAACACTTCTTAGATGCTTAGAAAAGGAAGAATCTGACCAAGCGTTAGTTGATATCCACGGGGGCATATGTGGGGGACATTCCAATGGTCTTTCCATGGCCCGAAGGTTGCTTAGGGCAGGGTACTATTGGCCTACGATGCAGATTGATGTAGTAGATTTTGCAAATTCATGTGAAAAGTGTCAAAAACATGGTAACCTAATACATACTCCAGGCAGGGAGCTCATTGCTTCTATATCTCATTGGCCATTTCAGCACTGGGCCTTTGACCTTGTTGGGCAGATTCATCCCAACTCATCAGGTGGACACAAGTTTATTATCACTGCTACTGATTACTTCACTAAATGGGTAGAAGCTGTCCCACTTTTTATTGCCTCGGGCAAGACAGTCTCTCTATTCATTCTAAACCATATCATCTGTCGATATGGAGTACCTTCTGAGATTATTACTGACAACGGGGGCCAGTTTAAAAATAAGGACCTTAAACAATTCTACAAGAAATTCAAGTTTAAACAACATTGGTCCTCCATTTACTTCCCACAAGGAAATGGTCAAGCAGAGGCATCAAACAAAACCATTCTTAAAATCTTGCATAGAATAGTTTGTAAGAATGGTAGAGATTGGCACTTACAGATAAATCCAACTTTGTGGGCCTATAAAATAAGTATTCATACTCCTACTGGGGCTACTCCTTTTTCCCTTGCATATGGCACTGAAGCAGTGTTACCTTTGGAGGTTGAGATTCCTTCACTTAGAGTTTCCCTCAAAGGTCTAGTTACATATGAAGACTACCACGCCATGAGACTTCAAGAGTTAGAAATTATAGATTAGAAACATCAAGCATCATTTGACCATATGAGGGTTTATCAAAAGTGCATGTCCAAAGCCTTCAACAAAAAGGTTCACCCTAGAGAATTCCAAGTAGGAGATCTTGTCCTACGTGAAAATCCCAAGAATCAACAGCATAGAGATCAAAAAGGTAAATTTGAACCTAATTGGCTTGGACCTTACATCATTACAATAACTTTTGGGATAGGTGCTTATTTACTGTCTACAGCAGAGGGAGAGCGACTCCCTGATCCTATCAATGTCTTGCACCTGAAGAAGTTCTATCGATGATGCCCATTCTGTTTGGGGGCATCCTTTGTACATAATTATTGATCCTGAAAAAATCCAAAAAAATGATATATTGCCAAAATTTTCTAAAAATTGGAAAATGTCCTGAAAAAATAATCATCTTAGTGAAAACCTAGCAATAGGCGCTTTGATGTATCTCCAAAAAAATTACATATTCCAAAAATACAAAAAAATCAAAAAATTCAAAAAAATTCAAAAAGGGCCTTGGTAGCAAAATTCAAAAAAATAAAATAAAATAAAAAGTCCTGAAAAAAGAAGAAAAAAATGAAAAAATGAAAAAATGAAAAAATTGTAATAAAATCCAAGTGGTGAAAACCTTAAAATGGGCGCTACTTGAGGCCTTTGCACCCCTGTTTCTCAGCACATGTCCTCGACACTTAGCCTTTCTCCATCATGCCTTGTCCTTGTTGCCTTGGTCTGGAATTGTTCTTTGTCTTTGTCTAGGGGCCATAACTGTGTTAGCTTTGGTCTCTTGGATGCGTTAGTCTTTAGGACACCTCCCAAAAGGTGTTTTTCAATACCACCCCAAGTGTATTTTTCAATACAACCTGTGACATCGAGTGTTTTTTAACACTTATCAATTTGGTCTTACCCAATTTTGTCATGTGATCTTACCTACTTGCAAGCATTCGATCCTTATCCTCGAAAATCAGTATCAGTTAACACACTTAAATGTTTAAACACAACACTTAATGCTTGAGCTATGTCATGATATTTTCTTTGTATGCTGACTGTTATTGATTTTCGTTGAGTGTCCTTGTCTAATAAGTCTCTCCGTGATGTATAGCTAGAGGAATCAGGGCATGAGGCATGTTTTTATTTGCTTTCTGCTTGTGGCTGTGGTCTTGAAACTCTTAAGTGTCTCTTGTTGTTCTCTTGACACACTTAATTTGAGGCTTCATCCTTGACTATTTTTGCACAACAATTCTTCTGGTCATCCTGGCCTCTATGCTTTGATGCGAGCATGGTTTGGCTACATTAAATTGGGTAAGATAAAAATGAAGTCATCTTGACCTTTATGTCTTTGATGATTATGTTAGAATCTTTCCACATTCCAATCCGATATAAATCACATTCATATCTTCATAGTTGCGCTTGTGACTAGTGATGATTGTGTGATTTTTTGATGTTTGTTAATAATGGCCCAATGATGAAAATAAGTTCCTTAACATTCTCAGGAATGATGAACACAAAGTCCTATGTTACAGTTTCTCTATTGCAAGTACACCTTTGCATTTTCATGTAGCTTGCATTGTTAGACCTCATGTTAGTTTGCATTTTAGGCTGCATTATGAGTTTGGGAGGGTTTCCTTCATCTTTCTTGTGGAATTTTAATCAACTATGGTCATGTTTGATCTTCATTTCCTTATCTTCTTTCATGATCTCAATCAAAAATTTCTATCTTAAATAGTTGATTATTTTGGGTCATTCTCTTTCTTAAGGCAAATTCTCTTTCTTCTCTCCATTTCTTTCCACCTCTTCCAAACTTCTATCTTCCATTCACTTTCACCCCACTTCTTTTCTTATAATTCAACCTTGGGGCATAATATTTTGTTCTTGATGATCTACCTTAGTTCTGTGATCCTTATATCTTTCATCTTACATCAAGAACCTTATCTTTAGTTCAATTTGATCAAATTTATCAATTTGTTGTTTCTCCTCTATCTTATTTCAATTTCAATCATGAGGGGGCAGTACCTATCAAACTTCAATCCTTGATTCAACTTTATCAATCCTATCATTCACTCCGCTTGGGGAAACCTTTCTTGAGATTCTTATCTCAGACATGTCAATTACTTATTTACAACGGTGTTGACCTTGTCTTTTTCAATCAGCTTATCTTTGTATCAGGCATTGATATGTATCTAGTGGTTGTATCTTTGTATCTAGTGGTTGTATTGGGCATTGATATGTCAATATTTTGGTGCAATGGAAACCCTAGCTCATACCAAGTGGTATTAGAGCTTGGTCATAGGTTCGAATCATGTAGGCCATGATGAGTGATGTTGGGAGGGGGATTGTTGGCAGTGAGCTGGTGTTCTCGCAGGATTTGTGACATGGTTTAAAAACCTTGAGTGCCTTGTATAAGTATAGTAGTTGTATCGGGCATTGACATGTCAATTATTTAGTGCAACAAAAACCCTAGCTCCTAACACCCCAATGCAAAAATGGTAAGGCAAAACAAAAAGACCATTAAATCCTAAGCTGGAATATTTGATGAAGAAGGAATTAAGTAAGCTCCTGAAAGGTAATATCATGTTCCCATAAAGCATACATCCTAGGTGTCAAATTTGGCATCCATGAGGAAGAAAAATGGTGACATCAGGCTGTGAGTAGGCTTCAGAGACCTCAACCAAGATTCTTTGAAGGATCATCATCCGTTGCCCTCAATGGAGCATATTTTGCAATATGTTTCAATTTCTGATAGATTTTCACTTTTAGATGGTTTTCTTAGGTTATAACCAAATTATGGTCAGCAAGGAAGACCAATAAAAAACAACATTTACTACAAAGTGGGGAACCATGAAATGTAGGAAAATGACATTTGGTTTATTAGACATTGGTGCTAGCTTTAGAAAGTAGTGGAGATGGATTTTCATGGCGCTATCAACAAGTTTGTACTTGTGTATTTAGATGATATTACTATATTTTCAAAGAATTATGATGAACATTTTGTGCATTTGGGGTAGATCTTTGAAATATGCAAAGAATATGGTCTTTCACTTAACCCCAAGAAGTGTATTTTTGCTGTCCACGAGGGAAAGTTGCTTGGCCACATTATTTCTAAACAAGGTGCAATAATAGATTATGAGAAATTAAGTGCTATTCTTGCAGTACCTTTACTAGCCCAAAAGAAAGGCTTGCAAAGATTTCTTGGGAAGATAATTTTCCTTAGAAGATTTATCCCTAACATAGAAGTGAAGGCATTATATTTTTCCATTAGTATACTTAAGGAAAACCATGATCTGCAACATCGGTTTACTCCACACCGACAGACAGGGCACAATACCACTTGACGCTAAGGTTACCTGATAAACACTGTTAAGTGTTATCCAATGACAAAAAGGTTAAAGGAAACCCAACAAGTAACAATAGTGCAAACTGATGAAACAACATAGAGAGGAACCCGACAGACAAAGGGAACCTGACGAACAGTTCAAACAAAGGAACACTGACAGACTTCAAGTTCAACCCGATGACCAAGAACCGACAGTCAGTTACAACCCGCAAAAATTGGATCTAACTTTCCACATCAGATAAATCACTGAAGTTGTATTTATAGCTTCTTGATTTACTTTTAAATCCATTATGTGTGGAGGAAACAATGTATTTATTATTGTTTTAATTAGTTTTACTGGTTTAAAACATGCAAAATAAAGATCAAGGTCAAGTTGTAAACCTTGGATCTAAGAGTTAACATTGTAATGCGTGATTCCAAGATAGGTCAAATACTTGTATAAATAGGTCTCAATTCATTGAGAATAGTTGTTGTTCAATGAAGATAGTAGCCACGAAGAGAAAATAGAGACCAGAAAAGAGAATTCATGCAGAAGGACAAAAAATAAATCAAGTCAGTTTCAAGAACAGAACAGAGGCTACCGACGAGCAGAGAAAAGGTATTCATCAATCACTTAAGGTGATATTATAATTCATAGAGATTTAATGGATCTGTAATCAACAATTATAGATTGTATGCAGTTAGGTCAACATTTGTGCTAATTCTAACAAGTGTAGTACACTAATGAAATCCTTTCAAGAAAGGTGGGCTTAACCGTCCTATTGTAAAATCTCATAACTGAGTGCACACTTAAATCAGTGTTTCTAAAGATCTTAATAGAGTATATCTTAACAGGTGTCCACCTTAATACTCCTAACAGGGTAGATCATCAGAAGTGATCAAATTGTAAGCCTTAACCGGCTCCCTTCCATTCTTTAGATAGTGAATTTTTCTCTTACTTCCTAACAGGAGTTTTCTGCGATACCATATCTTGTGTTATGTGTTTATCATTTTCATGAATGTTTCTATGAATGCTGCAAACCATTAAAGATTATGAATGAACAATACATACATAAGAAAGAACAACAGTAATGGTCGGTAATAAATTAATGTATGACTACTAATGATGAATTAAGAAAGGTGTTAAAAGTTTTAGAGGTACCAATTCACCCCTCCCCTCTCAGTACTACTTCCCATTAATTCCAACAATTGGTATCATAGATAAGTCTCTTCTTGGAAAGCTTAAAGGCTTAAGAGAAAAGATCATACAATGGAGAAGTACAAATTTGATAAGAACATTGAGAACACAAATCTTGAGATACAGATGTTCTATGAACAGTATAAAGAAGCTAGACTCAAGATGAGAGAGCTGCTGGATGAGAGGAAAGGTATGGCTACCCGGAACAATGAAAAAGATTATCAAGAAAAAGAGATTCTAGATTTATTTAAATCTTAAGGATCAAATACAAGTAATATATTAGATACATCAAAAGAGAACATCACAAATCTAAAGGAGATCAATCAACATCTGAAAGAGCAAATAAAGATTCTGCAAATTAGTCAAGAGAGCCAGATGGTAAGAATGATTAATGTGATGAGTTCTGCTAGACAAGCTAAAACATAAAGAACACTTGCTATTGATGAAAGAAGGAAGATTACAGAGAAACTACAAGAAAATGAATTGGAAATTCAAAGACATGCTAAGCATCACCATGACCTCACAAATCAGATTATTCTTATGAGTCAAGAAGTAAACAGAATAAATGTGGAACTCATTGAGAGAATACAGATTATCGGTGAACTAAGAGAAGAAAATGAAAAACTAAAACATGAGTTTAGAATTCAGCAACAACATAATAAGATTATCAGAAAGGCTGAAGAGAGAAATAAAAGAATGGATGACTTTCTTGAAGGACAACGAAGAGTCAACAACAACAACAGTATATGATTTACCAAAAATGAAGAATCATCCAATCAAGCAAACTCAAAGAATGTCTATGAAAATCCAAGACCAAGAAAGCTAATGTGCAAACACTGTGGAAAGCAAGGGCACACATCAAATGTATGCCAAGGTAAAATGAAAGGTATTCCCAAATCTACACCTACATTCATAGGATTCTGTTACAAATGTAACAAGAAAGGACATAAGGCTTATGAATGCAAGACTAAAATAGAACTGCCAAAGAAGGAAACCTACATCGACAAATACTGTCCTACATGCAAGATGAATGGGCACACATATCAAGAATGCTAGAAAAATAAAGAGCAAGCATGGAAGCCTAAAGGTCAAAATATTCCTTATCAACCAAAGAGAATAGGTAATCAATATACATGGGATTATAATACATGGAAAAACTGTACAACATGTGGTAGATATGGTCACATTGCTACAAACAGCATGAGAGAATGGTCCAAAAGGTCTAGAGGCTGGACAAACCTCAGAATGGCATGCTTGAACTGTCATAAAGTTGGTCACCTAAAGAAAGATTGCAAGGATCGATTGACAGAAACAAGCACATATCCCAATGTAAACACCATTGAAGATATCCGGAGGGCAAGAGAAAAAATGTGGATAAAAGCTTCAAGTAATGATGAAGCTGGGCCAAGCAATGCAAATGATGACACCCCATCTAATGGATCTGGTGACATCACCACCCCCGCTTAAGCTGAACAATTAAGTATGGAACTGCACTATACCAATTCATATTTTGCATCAGTTCCATTATAAAATTGATAAATATTTAAAATCTGGATGAATAAAGATGCATATTATGTTACTTGTTACAATTCTGAGAAATCAACCCTATCAATATACGCATACCAAAAATCATCCGTGAACAAAGTAGATAAGTTGTTCTACATTTACCAAAAATTGTTGGTCAACACATAAAGTGGCTAAGTTGCCAATATAACCCGACATCTATCGGTAAGAAAGGAAAGTGAAAAGTTGTCACTATAGAATACTGATATCCATCGGTACAAGCAACATAGTTAACAATTGTCCCGGGCAACTCAACTTAACCGATGATGTTTTATAAAGTCTTCCCGACAAAACCCATCTTCATATCCTGATGAGTCATTGAGCATTCATTACAAAGACTTAGGGAAAAAAGTCTATAAAAAGTCAACGGGACAACTTCATTTTTCACCTGTGATTTGAAGAGAAAGCATAGCGAAAGACAGAGTGATTAAAGAGAAGAAAGCAGAGCATCCTCAGATCAATCTAAGCACACAGCAAATAGATCTTTCACCACCATTGCAAATTGAAGTAAGTATCAAAGGCACCAAAAGATCTCTGTCGTCATTTTTTAAGAAAGCCCTAAATTTCTAGAATACCCAAAAACTTGAAAAATGATGGCAACCACCTCAAGAACTGCTAAAATCAAGAATGATAAGAGGAATGTGCTTAAGTTGATCAAGAATAGTACATGTGCAGAGCCCAAGTATAAGATCTGCCTAGAAATTGCATTGAAACCCAATGAAATCGGTGCATTTTTGAAAATCCCACCTAGGGTTTTTCTCATAGAAGATGTTAGGTCTTATATTCATTGCAAGATCGCATAGATAGGTGATCTTGAAATGGATGAAGCTTTTAAGAAGGTTTTTGATGCCGAAAGGAAACTGAAGGAAGAGCACAAACACTTGGAAGTCAAAGGGTTAACTAATGCCCTAGATTTCCTGAGGGAATTCAAAACAGAATGGATAAGGTTAGTCTTGAGCAGAATGCATGACGAGAAGCTATGGCTAGACCAACCCAAGAAAATAACCAAGGACGTTCTTCACACTATCACTGGTTATCCGATAACTGACAAACCTAGGGCACACAAGCATCCATCCATGAAAGAAGTTTAAAAACTCACCAATGCAGAAGGAGACAACAAAGGTCTCAAAGTAAACACAATCATCGACGAAGAACTAAAATTTGGTGCACGTGTAGTTGGGTATAAAATTTTTCAAGCTAGCATATTGAAAAACATTTTTATAATAGCAATAAGCATATCTTACAAGATAGTGACCAAAGGAATTTAGATGGATCTGTGTGAGATCCTATTAAAACAACTTGATGAGAACATGAACACAATCAGGTCTACAAAGACCAACACATGTAAGTTTGGCTCACTTATCATGTGTATCTTTTCTATTTTCAAGAATACTTTCCTTCAGTAGGAAAAGTAAAATGGGACTCTACCAAAGCGGTAACCCAACAGATTAGTGAACTAATTAAGTCACTAGGAGACAATTTTGAGTATGTTATGTCTGCTTACTTCCTTGATTTCAAGGAAAAGATGATGAAGAGGACTAGGATTCCCGAACAACTTGTAGAAAAACATAAAGATGAAATATGTTTTATGGTGGACATAGATTTCACCCATATCAAACTAGTTGTACCAAGGATAGCTTGGTTAGCACCAATGGATTATGAGATCAATATTGATCAAGCTACAAGTGCAATTGAGGCATTAATAAATGATCCCATTGATAGAAAACAACCAAGGTTTGGAACATATGAAGAGGCCAAATCAAAGATAAAACAAGACCTAGAAATAAAAAAGACTGTAAACAAAAAGGATAAAATGGTTAAGAATCTCAAGAAGATTCTATCGGTAACAGATGATGAACAAGAACAAACAGAGACAACCGATGAATAGGGCACCATCGATGAGGGACAAGAAGAAAATAAATTAGATTCCAAGGAGACTGAATCTGATACACCTCCACCTCCACCTCCTGCAAAGAAGCAGAGGACAAGGAGTCAAACTACTACAACCAATACAACACCCCTTAAGAAATGTCAAGTAAGGACCTACATAAGGAAGCAGTTAGCTAAGAGAACAAGGAAACAAACTATGAAAACAACACCACCAAAGAAGAGGAAAAGGTTGGTTAGGACAAAGGCTAACATAGAAGACACTCAAGATGATGAGCCTGATGTAGAAAAGAAGAACTACAGGAATTAAAAAATTGATGAAGCTGCCGAATCCATTGTTACATATGGTACAATGACTGATAATAAAATCAGACAATGTGATACACTAAACCCAGAGGACTAGAATAAGATACAAGAGGCAATTATAAAGTCAATGATCAAGAACAAATATGCAACTGCAGAATTTGTCAATGAAATACCTAAAGAGCTAGGTAAAAGAATATACCAACAATGGTCATATGCTCTGCAAATTGAAAGAGAAGCAAGGGAGAGGGTACTAGTGACACTAATGCCTCAAGAATCCAAAGTTTAAGAAATCACAGAAATACTCAAGAAGCACTCAAGTAAATTTGTAGCCAAAATAAGGGCATACAAAGTATTAGAGAACAAATTCATAGAGCTGGAAAAAAATGACTGAAACTAAATGGAGACAACTTCTAGATCTACCAGCAGAGTCAAAAAGTGGTGAGAATCAATTCCTTCTCACCAACACACCTCATAGAGAGGAGGAGACAGACAATGCAAGTCCTCAGCACATTGCTCTGGACAGTACTGAAAGTGATAATGAGCCTATAAACGTAGACACAGTCATGGATGATATCATCCAAGATATCACTAACTATGACTCTGACAAAGATCTGCAGAAGAAATATGATGTCATATTTATCACACTTAAGGATCAAGGACAATAGCAAGGATTGCAAACATCAGATGCTCCAATAATTAATGTTTCTAATGAACAAGTGCAAGACACTTCAATCATGGACTCCAAAGAACCAAACCCTGCAGGCCAAGTGCAAAAAGATGAAGATGTCAATGCTCCACAAAATCAAACCGATGAGAAGGACACCACTCTGGATACATCCCAAGCAACCACTCAAATAAATGTGCCTGTACTAATGAAGGAAATCAATATTATAGAGGGTAATGATGGATCTGCAGTGGAGGACACAAGCACACCAGAGGACAAGGGTGACGCTGAAGAAAAAGATACTACAGATAATACAAAAGATACAACTGCAAAGAAGGCTGCAATTGATGATCAGAAAGATACATCTAATGATCAAAATAAGGAGGAAACTCAAAAATAAAAGGGGACACACAAACAGAGAAAGGTGAAGAAGCAAAGCAAGATGAGAAGGAGAAACAATCAAAAGAAAAATTTGCAGAGACACCCAAGGTTGAAGTAGAGACGTCTTCACAAAATTGATAGGTGCCACCCTAGCAGAAAACACTAGAAGCATCTTCCATAAGGCCCTCACCAACTACTTCAGAGAGAAAAAATGAACTAGCTATGGTAGTTCATACATTTGCATCCCCACAAATCTCAAAGAAGAAGAAAGGAAAGAATAAGAATCCAGTAACTCTAGATGAAGTCATTGAGATTCTAGTTTGTGATCCAAGGACATTGGATCCAACTGCATTGACAAAGTATGCTAAGCTCTGTGAGAGAAAATCTATTCAAGACAAATTGAAGAGAGAAGAAAAAGAGGCCAAGGTACTAGAAGTAGCAAGAGGAATACTTCAACAGATTGTACCTGATATAGATATTGATCAAAAAGCTCCAATGCTTGATCAATTGGTAATACTCACAGATGCAATAACATCTCAAAATATTGATGCTGAGAAGGTTATGGAAGAGAGACTTGAACAAAAATATGACTTCAAGATAGCCGAGAAGATAAGCCAGGAAGTGGCATTAAAAAAGGTTAAGCTATCTGAATTGGTAAGTACAATTGATCTAATCATATCATAAGCTATTAAATTAATACAGGAATTGTGCACTTTAGATCAACTCACTCAAGAGTATACTGACAAGATATCAAAAATTGATGCTGTTCTTAAATCCAGTGCACAAAGTCTCACCAATACTGAAGAAGCACTTAAATTGCACGATGAGCAAATCATACAGGCTAGGAAATAGAGATAGGACATATAGTTTGCAGAGATGAAGTACAGAGATGAGTTAAATGAGCTCCAAGCTAAGCTCTTACCGACACTTACACTCCTGCAATAACATGTGACATAGGCAAATACACTAATTGCCACCCCAAAAATGTCTGTCCTAGATAACATTTATGATATGCAAGCGAGGCTAGAGCTACACCACGTGGCTCTAGAACAACTAAAAGAAAAATGGGAGAAAATGCTCAAAGATATCAAGGCAACCCACTCAAATATATTTGACACATTGTAAGTTACACATTTTCGTCACAATTTTGACATATTATAAGTTGTACATTTTTGTCATAAGTATCAAAGAAAGGGGGAAATTGATATGTTCACTCACCTCAATTAAAAGGAGGAAACAATATGTATAGTAAAGAAAAAGGAAATACAAGGAGAAAATAATATGTACATACAAAGAAAAGAATAGAGAATGTATAGTATACATGTACATATACTTATACTATACCGATGCATATAGTTAGGGGGAGTCATATGATGACAACGATACAAACATGTGTACAAACTAAACACTTTAGTATTATGCACATATCAGTTTTTGATACTAATGTCAAAGGGGGAGGTTAAAGGCATTATATTTTTCCATTAGTATACTTAAGGAAAAACATGATCTGCACCATCAGTTTAATCCACACCGACAGACAGGTCACAACACCACCTGACGCTAAGGTTACCTGATAAACACTGTTAAGTGTTATCCAATGACAAAAAGGTTAAAGGAAACCTAATGAGTAAAAATAGTGCAACCCAATGAAATAGCACAGAGAGGAACCCGACAGACAAAGGGAACCCGATGAACAGTTCAAACAAAGGAACGCTGACATACTTCAAGTTCAACCCGATGACCAAGAACCGACATTCAGTTACATCCCGCAAAAAGTGGAACTGACTTTTCATGTCAGATAAATCACTGAAGTTGTATTTATAGCTTCTTGATTTACTTTTAAATCCATTATGTGCGGAGGAAGCAATGTATTTATTATTTTTTAAATTAATTTTACTGATTTAAAACATGCAAACTAAAGATCAAGGTCAAGTTGTAAACCTTGGATCTAAGAGTTAACATTGTAATGCGTGATTCCAAGATAGGTCAAATACTTGTATAAATAGGTGTTCAATCCATTGAGAATAGTTATTTTTCAATGAAGATAGTAGCCATGGAGAACAATTAGATACCATACAAGAGAATTTATGCAGAAGGATAGAAAAAGAATCAAGTTAGTTTCAAGAATAGAACATAGGCTACCAACAAGCAGAGAAAAGGTATTCATCAATCACTTAAGGTGATATTATAATTTAGAGAGATTTAATGGATTTGTAATAAAAAATTATAGATTGTATGTAGTCAGGTCAATATTTGTACTCATTCTAACAAGTGTAGTACACTAATGAAATCCTTTCAAGAAAGGTGGGCTTAACCATCCTATTGTAAAATCTCATAACCGAGTGCACACTTAAAATAGTGTTGCTAAAGCTCTTAAGAGAGAAGATCTTAACAAGTCTCCACCTTAATACTCCTAACAAGGTAGATCATCAGAAGTGATCAAATTGTAAGCCTTAATTGGCTCCCTTCCATTCTGTAGATAGTGAAGTTTTGTGGGTGCCATCCCCATCACAGTTTTTACTTCCTAATAGGAGTTTTCTGCTATACCATATCTTGTGTTATGTGTTTATCATTTTCATGAATGTTTCTATGAATGCTGCAAACCATTAAAGATTATGAATGAAAAATACATACATAAGAAAGAACAATAGTAATGGTTGTTAATACAGTAATGTATGACTACTAATGATGAATTAAGAAAGGTGTTAAAAGTTTTAGAGGTACTAATTCACCCATCCCCTCTTAGTACTACTTCCCATTAATTCCAACAAGCAGCCATCTTAAAACCAATGACAACCTAAGCTATTGTTAGAGCACCTACTCTTGTTAACCAAAATTTTGAAAGAGATTTCATTTTATATGCATTTGGGTCCGATGATTTAATTTAAGAAATGCTGGTACAACATAATAAAGAAGGCCAGGAGCAACCAATTTAATTTTTTATCCAAGGATTGGAAGGCTAAAAAAGGGTATTCATTTGTGGAAAAATATGTATTAACTGTCATATGTCTAAATAAGATTAAGCCTCCAATTTTGAGAAAGAGGATTAATCTTATGGTTTCTCACCGTAGTTCTAAGGAGTTTTTATTGAATAAAGAACTGAATGATAAGAGACATAGATGGATAACCAAAGTGATGTAGAATAACACACAAATCAAGGTAACTAAGCTTGTGAGAGGAAAAGGAATGTGTGAGAAGATTGTTGCTAGCATTGGGGATAGTCATTAGGATCAAAATAATGCTGTGCTGATTCACAACAATATAGATCAGAATGCTTTACCAACAAATTCATCAAAATGGATTGAGGAAATAAGGCATTACCTTCATACCGGTGAGTTCCCTTAAGGTTTAAGAATCTCTAAAAAAAGGTAATTAAAAATTTACACTATTTGATATGTTATTGTAGATAATACATCGTTTAGAAAGGATGATAATGAAGTACTTTTGAGATGCGTTGAAATAGATCAGATTGATAAGATTATGGAAGAATGTCATAATGGACCAACATGAGGTAATTTTTCTCCTAGAACTACAACATTGAAATTTATGAGACATGGTCATTATTGGATCGACTTATACAAGGATGCATTTGCACGGGTAAGGAAATATCATAAATATGCAATTATTACTGATAAACAAAGGTTAGCAGCCATGCCCTTGCATCCACTTTAGGTGGAGAAACTATTTGTGAAACAGGGACTTGATTTCATTGGTCCCATAAATCCTCATTCTAGCTTAGGACATAAATTTATACTTACAACTACAGACTATTTTAAAAAGTTGGCTGAAGCTGTAGCATTTAAAGAGGCTAATGAAAGTTCTATTTTGAATTTCTATGAAGATTTGGTTGTAAGGTTTGGTGTACTTGATTCTATAATTTTTGATAATGCATTTAAATTTGTTGTTTCAAGGATAATTAATTGGTCTATGAATAATAACATTTATCTTAGTAGCTCATCCAATTATTACCCACAAGGTAATGGACAAGTTGAATTGACAAACAAAAATATGATTTACATAATAAAGAGGACTATAGAGGATAATCCAAGAGCACAACACAAAAAATAAAACTATCCTTATAGGATGAGAGGACCACACCAAAGAGGTCTACAGGTAATTCTCGTTACACACTAGTATATGTTAAAGAGGCCAAGTTTCCTATTTTAGTTGAAGTTCCAAGTTTGAGTTTGATTAAAGAATTGGACATGATGGATCAACAACCAATGGAAGTAATACTTGATGAATTGATTGAATTAGAAGAGATTAGGAAGTAAGAATTTCAAAATTTAAAAAATTAGCATCATCATATGAAGAAGAAAATTGACAGAAAATCTATCCCAAGAGTCTTCAGTAAAGGTGACTTAGTACTCAAATGGGATGAGTTGAAGAGTACGCCAAGAAAGAACACAAAATTTGATGCCATTTGGAGTGGTCCTTTTATAATTTTAGGATGCAATGCACATATCACCTTTCAGTTGTCCAAGATTTAAGGAGAAGAGGTACCTATACCAGAAAATAGGATACATCTCAAGCACTTCTTTTGAGGTACTTTTCAGTTTTAGAATGTAAGTGCTTCTACACATAGTTAGTTTGCAGCTAGTTTCTTTCAATGTGCTAGGACTAAATGTTAGAATAACTGAGAGGGGGGGGGGGGGGGGGGGTGACTCAGTGGCCTAAAAAATTAATCCAATATTCAACCCAAAAATTTATACCATAAATATAAACCTCTAGTTATCTTCAGTCCTACAAGATGTATGCCTTGTGTGAAACTAACATGTATATACTTCTCGGTGATTATACTTTTATCCTTTCCTTAAGCTTTACTGAATAACAATCTATCTTTTCTTAACCTTTACCAAAATACAATAAATAAATTAGTGTTTACTCACCAATCCCATTTTAGTAAAACATCAAAGCAATGAACCATATACACATTTGACACATGGATTTTTAACGTGGAAAAACTGTTAGGGAAAAAACCACTTAGGACCGGTAACCCAAAAGTTTCACTCTTCTAAAATGAGCTCGGTGAAGAGCCAACCCTGTTAAAGGTTATAAACACATTGTTAAGTGCAACCTTGATAGAGGATTTAAATTTAATAGTTTTTCACTTGATATCTAGCATTCACTATGCTATCTTCATGAGAAAATTTTTGATACTCCTTGGGACGTATCTCAATATATAAAGGATAGTTAAATACCACTCTCTTAAGAGATTTTTTGAATCAATAGTTAAACTGAAATAGTATATGATCTGTTCATAAATACAACTTAATCTTGCAGATGTTTAGATCTATTGTAAGCTCATAATACCTTTCTGATCAATGTTCTCTTCAATTACTTTGCTCCACTTCTTTCTGCTCGGTGAATGCTATTTCTTCTCTGTTTCTCAGTGTCAGCAAATTTCTTATCTATGTTCTTTAGCTTGTATGATCAGATCTATATGAAGAATTCTATCTTCACCAGAATTCTCTTCAGCATCCCTCTCTTTTCACAATGAATATCTTGTCTCTTTTATAGACATGATTTCATCATTTCTAATTCCTTGTCTTTCTTGTTCTTGACATGATCCACAAATCTCGCCATTATTGCTTTAAATCTTGCTTTAGTTTTATCCCATAGATTTCTCCTTGACAACTGGAATAAAATTAGCTTTAAATCTCTAGCTTATCTTTATCTTTTAATTGGTCGATGAAAACAATGTAATCACTCAGTTAACTCTATATTTAGCTCTTGTCAGCTAAGTATTTTTTCATTTTTGAACTTCAGTTCTAATCGGTGTTTAACTCCTTTTTTTCTCAGTCTTGACTTCAGTTGTCCTTGAGCATCTCTATCCATCGGGGTGGTCTTTCTGTCGGGAAACACTATGACTTTCAGTTATGCTCGGGTATCACTTTGGTTCTTCTCGGTAATGCTTTCTTGGGTATCTTGCTCGGGTTACACTGTGACTCTTCTCGGGGTTCTATTTTTGTCGATGGGCACTGTCCATCGGTGTTTGTTGTCACTTGGTGTTGTGTGTAAGAAAATACACCTTCATGAAATTAAGATTAGAGCAAACAATTCTATGGAAAAATAAAACAAAGTTAACCTAAGAATTGAAGCTAAATCTATATCATCTCATGGTTCTCTATCCAAGCTTTGTTAAGAGAGCTCTCAGGCTTAATCTCTCTCAAGGACAATCCTAGAATGAGATATGTACGAAAAAGAATGCTTAAATCTAGCTAGAATGCTCAAAATGCTCCAAGATCATATGAGAAAATAACAAATGCTCCTAAACATGATATGCTAGATGTAATGCAAATGCTAAAACTCTCTTAAAATCTCTCAAATGCTCCTCATATGCCTATAATAAGGATGCTTTTGCTCTTGAATTCTTGGATCCCAAACACAAAAGAAATGACTTGTATTTATATCATTTTTCCAAGGGTAGGGGGTAGAGTGAGTTGATCATGATCAAAGCTTGGTTAAGTCAAAAGCTTTGAGGTGCTCTCAAATGGAGGGAAAGTTGGTTGGTTGTCTCAAAGATATTAGGAATTAAAT